>CAIGRB010015000.1:0-30240 GCA_903798255.1 Fraxinus quadrangulata
GAAGCTAGTCTTAATTATTTTATCTATGCAAGGGTCACATGAAGAGATATTTTGATAGAGTTTAGTGTTCAATTTACTCTTTTTAGAAGTTGAAGATCAATCTGTTATTATAGCAATTATTAAGGGACCCGAAGGTATAATTCCTTGTATTGACATCCCACTTTCTTATTTCTTGTATAATTATTGTTTTATTTTATTTTTGACATATTTAAATGGGTCCCATTTGGGTTGTAAGAAAACTGGTAAACGGTTAACCGCCGGCAAGATTTCCCGCGTTTTTTAAATGATTGGTGGTGCGGGTCCCACTCCCGTGTCTGCCTTTTAACCTCTATAAATCCAATCCAAGTAACTTTAAACGGATATTTATTGCTCTAATTCTTATTTAATAATGATTTTTTAATTCAAATATTCAACACTTTTTCTTTAGATTTATTTTTAGGGCTTCTTTCATTTCTTAAGAGTTTTTATTATTAAACTTCTAATATTTTTATTTAAAATGTCACTTCACATTAGTAAATTATTTTACTACCGTTGTTATTCCATTATGATAACTTTTTATGACGCTAGTAGACATTTCTCTTACGATGACTTTTAATCATAATTTTCAGCTAATTGCAGCAAATGGATTCCTCTTCCATTGAACATTTTCTGTTTCTTCGTTTTTGCTCCATGGAACTTTATGTTTTGCCATTTTTCTTTTCTTAGCTGCCACTCCCATGTAATCAACACGGCTCTAGAAAAGAAGAAGATTAGGAACTAATTATCATTTGATACATAAATATAGTCATCATAGGAATCAACAAAATATTGTCAAATGAAAGGTTGCATGAAAATGGAAACTGAAAATATTATACTAGTCCACAATTCTAATTTATTAGTTTTATTCAAAATTTTTGAAAAGTTTCGGTTTCTAAAATACATCTAGATCAAAAACATCAGTAAAGTTCGATACATATGTATCCCAAGGTTTGAAAATTCTATTCTAAACATGCCAAGAAGATCAAACTTTGTATAAAACTAGGATTTAAGAGCATACCTTTAGGCAGAGGCCCTTTTCGACATCACAAATGTGATATTCGCTGGAGTAGCAGCTCTCAGAGCCCTTACAGCAAACTGCATTTCATACACATGGCAGCCATAGATTAAGCATAAATTATAAAATTCATAAAGACAAGATGTCTCATGTGCTGGACAGTAGGAGAAATCTCGGTTGTCGCTAGGCAGTGACGTAGAAGGCGGAAGGAGCAATGGAACAACCGGAGGTGGAAATGGAGATGGTGAAGAAGAATCTTTAGTGGGATAAGAAGCCACTGAGTTGATTGCACATACTCCATATTTGAGCTTAGTGTTCCTTCAAATGTATGCATATCCCATGATCCCCCAACTTGTTTCCCATGAGTTTTTGATGATCCAATAGTCCTTGTCGCCTTCAGATCCATATCGTACAATCAACATTGCGTGATTGATGTCATTGGAATTACGAGAGCATATCCCCTCATATATACCCTATGCCTTAGAGAGGCCATTAAGAACAATAAAAAACAGAACGAGAATCATAACAAATCAAAGAAGACACATTTATAGTAGTTCAATTACAATATGTGCTACGTCTATAAAATGGCTTGTTTTGGCGGGGCTTTTAAGAAGTTAAAAATTGTTTATGAGATTAAAAATTTATTTTTTGACATGTTTGGATAATTTTCTAAAAGTATTTTGGGCCTTTTTCACAAGATTTTTGAAAAGTCAATATTTATTTTTGAGGCTAAGAAATTGCATTAAGACCTGTTTGTATAATTTTCTGATAGTGCTTTGTCTTATTAAAGGAGTTTTTAAATGAAGTTGGTTCAATGTGACTTTCTTATGAAACTCTTTTATAAAAAAGCAGACTCTCATGCCCTATCAAACGAGTTCCTTTGTCCGGTGAGAAGAGCTTGTAGAAGCTTTCCAAGGTGATTAAACAAGAAGCAAAAGCCCTGCTAAATGGATTATATGCCCTCCTACAAGATTTTAGTGTAACATTTTTCTTATGGCTATGGCACACAAGAAACGACATCCGTAAAATCCTTTACACAGTAATAAAATTATGGCAACTAAAAACATGTATAGTATACACAAGATACACCCCTAATATTAGGTCAACATGATATCGATGCATAAAAGTACAATACAATTAGGTAAAACACAGTTCGAGAAAATTAGGCATAGAAACGCAATGGAAATTGGACTAATAGATATACCCCTGTATACAATTGGAAATCGAGTGATGAACCAACCATCCCTAGACTGACAGGCTACTTGACAACAGCACAAAGGAGGGCACTTCCTTCTTCTTCAACATCTGTGTAGCCATCAATTGAGGCAACCTTTATTTTTTCCTGCACAGTTTTTAGAGATGAAATTGAATTTAAAAGGTCGACTTAGGAAGTACTAGGGCATCAGTTATTGTACATTACAAAGATAAATCAGACCTTGGTGGCATTGCATTTTCCATTTATGCCAGTATAGGGATAGTCAGATTCTGTATCTATGCCACCATTGTCTATAACCCACTCAAAAGCATAGCCCATGATTCCTCCATCACAGCCATAATTTGTTGAATCACAGTCCAGAAGTTCTTGCTCGGAAAGGCTAATGAGTTCTCCGGTGGTTACTGCACTTATTCCTTCGATAGCTCCAGTCGAGGAAAATGCCCAACAGCTTCCTATAAAAATTGCCGGCATGTAAACATAAATGACATGGAACTCTCCCATGTAACCTAGGGTGCCTTGATGCACTTCCTTAAGCATGATTTTTAGCGTCTGTGCTCGGCCTTCCCATGGCTCAAGCATCTTTTGAATAAATCCCCATGTACAGGAGAAAATTTCACAGGCCCCTTAGAGGCCCCTCACAAGGGGGCGGGCCCCACATGTATTAAAAAAAACAAAAATTTGCGCGGGCCCACACTGTATGTATTGTCTGTAAAACCCCTGAAAAAAAAATCTGTACTCCAAGCATCATTCAGCATCTTTTAGCTTGAACTGTTGGGCGGTCAATGCAGTCTTGTATCAAAATAGAACCTTCGTTTATACCAAGAAAGTTACTTTTTCTAAATTTGAGTAGAAATGAATTAGTATGGTGAAATTCAGAAGAAGAAGAATCCACAGGGAAGGAGATCTTGGATCCAATTCTCTCGTACTGACAAAAAGTTATTGAAGAAGATTATGCGAAATCAGAAAAAGCTTCTCAGGTTTTGTTGAAATTTTTGGCGTACAGTTACATTGTTCTACTGTTGATTTGAATGTTATTTATAAGAACTTCATTGTTCAGTTTTAGTATTTGCCCACGACAACTTCACAGCAGAGTGGTTCAAAAGACTAAAGAATTAGATGGGTGGTTAATCATCAATCATGAACCAATTAACATGTGCATGAGTCGGTAAAAATTGTGAAGCGTAAAGTCCTAATCTCTTCTTATGAGAGCTAAACAGACTGAATATGAAAAACAAGCAAAACAAATTATCGACTAGCAGATTTTCAGTGTAGCGAAGAAGTGAACAAGGTCAATCAGCAGTCAAGGGGAAACATATACAGTATTATCAGGATCCACAAAGTCCAGCAAAAATAGTCTCCAAGAATAAAAGAAAAAATGAGAAAAATAAGAAAACTCACCACATTGGCCTTGATCCTTCCAGTCACAGCACCAGACTTCCTCCCATCCAAAGAAGCAAGAATTTCACTAGATATTTCCCCGTTCTTTCTCTGCAAGTCCCTCATTTGATTTCTCATTCTTTTGTAAAAGGGATTCTTTCTCTTTAACGGTGTATAAACCTGCCTGAACTCTTCATTGCTAATATCAGCAAATTTGTTCAATCCGAGTGTGTGCCCTGCAGATGATGAATTTTATAAAAACATATATTTCAGATTAAATCTGAAATTTTCCTGCCTCTTTTCTGCCTCTTGTGCACTTTTGTAGACCTTTCCACATTTCTCCTCCCATTTTTTGAATAATTTAGCAACTCTTTCCTCTGGAACCAGATCATCGAGGTTGGATAAAATCGAGAATTCACTAGGAATACTTGAACTCGTACATGTTGTCAATGAAGATAGAAGAAATATGAAAGGAAAATGGTTGGACTTTAAGCTTCCCAGTATTTGGTTTATGAATCTTGTACCTTGTAACAAGTGGTATAAAGGTTGAAATATAACCTACCAGTCAGCTCAAGAATACCTACAGCATTTTCATCTTTTTCTCGATAAAATCGCTACATGAATCATTTTTTTCCACTCCATTAGATTCATTGTTACATTTATTGAAAGATCCTTAGAAACTATAATAATTTTGGTTTATATCTCACTCTACTGGTTTTCATGATATTGTGTTCTTGTGAAAGGAGCTTTTTATTAGGTCTAAGCAAAATATGTTGCAATTATCTACGTCAATTCTACTACTTCATATTTTGTACATATAATCTTGTATAATTCACTACTTAGAAAAGGTTCTTTCACAATTCAACCATTTCCCGAGCTTAAATCTCATACAATCCATAAACACCATGAATATAGTTCGTGTATAAGCTCGGGGAATCTAGAAGAGCACGAGTAATATGCACATTTATTTAAATGATACTGAATCGTACTATCAAATATTGTTGAATTCTATAAACAGTTCACTGCAGCAAAAAAAAAAAAAAAAAATCAATTTCATTCAGTTCAGTATCTAGTGCCTGTTTTATTCGACGAGATCTTCATCACCAACTTAGATATAATGGAAATCCAACGATTTCACAACACCTACAACAAAAACAATGACTAGACACCTCTCCATTTCAAGGCGCTCTTGGGTCCATCCCATGTTGCCAAACATAAACGAGCTCGTCCCATCCGGTACTAGCTAAAAGCCCTTCGACAAGCACACTCATATCGACACCAACTGCAAACTCTGTATGGTGATCATACCTTCCAATAAGTGCATCCTCAACCATATAATCCCATAGACAAACTGTCATATCATATGAACATGATGCAATTACACTCATCCTGTGAGGCGAGAACTTCACCTTCCTCACTGCATAACCATGCCCATTAAGCACTGCCACTGGCACTCTATAATTCCTTACATCCCACACTTTAATGGACTTATCAACCGATGCAGTTGCTATGATACAATCATCATACTTATTCCAGTCACATGATAGGATTTCAAACTCGTGGGCAGGAAGAATCATGGTAGACCCTGGAAAGAAATATAAAAATCCACTTGGTAAGTTTCTGGCAAGAAGATTACAAATTTTCAGGCAAGTTTGGTTATATAATGATATACAAGCTTCTGTATCAGCAAATATTGATAGAGGAATGAAATTAAGTTAATTTTCCACCTAAGATGATTGTAAAGAAGCACAATATTTGAAAACTGTTTTCAACGAGTCAAACCTAGCTTAGGATGTTTATTTGATAAAAAATATATTAATCTATGAATCTCTCTTATCCAGTGCTTTCAGAAGCACTCAAGGCTTACGCATTGAGATGACTTGTACAAGGCAATCGTTAGGAGCCCAAATTTACAACTTGAGCACCCTTTATCAAGGTTTATGACTTGACTTACTGAGGCGCATGCCCCAAGGCATAAGCCCCAGAAGACAGAGTCACGTGGTGCGTTTTGTAGTACCCCTCATTGGTTCTTTTTACTGGATCAAGTTTGAAACTGTTTTTTTACATGACGGAATGATTTAATTAATTTTATTAGAACAGTTTATGCACGGTCCAACCATAAAAACGAAAGATGAGAATTTGAAATAAATGAAAACAAATGAAGAGCCGGTGCATGCCCTAGTTCCCTACTCTTACACTTGAATCTCGATCCCCCAGAGAGAGAGAGAGAGAGAGAGAGTATTTTAGCACCAAACAACCATCAGCACAAGACTTGTAACGTGTAAGTTCATTTTCTTCTCTTCTATATTTTTTTGTCATTGTATCTGTAGCTTTATTCCTTTCCAGTCAAACCAAACAAAATTTTAAAATAATTGGTAACTCATTTCATTTGCTTAAAGTTTTAGTTCTAGTTAGAGCTTAGTAGTTGCTAAGTGATTACTACTAAATTGTTTATTTTATATTATGAATCTTATTGAATTTTGTTGAGACATTGGCTTTTGAAGCACTTCAAGCCTTAGGCAAAAGGTCTCAAAACCCGACTTAGCCTCTTTAAACACCGCTTCTATCTATGATTCAACAAAGTCATCTAAGCAAAATGGAATTAAGTTCGACCAGCAAAACATATGAATTTCGCTGACACTATCTCTTGGTAAATCAATATACATCAAATTACCTCTAAACTGTATCTAATTCTATTAATCACATTCAAAATAGAAAAGCCTCACATTTTGATTTGATTCCAAGAATGTACCTTGAATCATCATTACAAAACTACCATCAAGGTACAACTTTCAAAGCATGGAATGCAACAATATGCAGATGTCATGCTACAAATTGAAAAATATGAAGGATACCTGGTTCACGGACATCCCAAATGCGCGCGGTACAATCCCCGGAAGCAGAAGCAAAAATGTCCGCATGCCGGGGATTCCAAGCTGCGGAATACACACAATAAGCGTGTTCCTTGAATGTCCTCACACTCGTCGGCCTGTCCACAGTCCACAACTTCACCGTGTCATCCCAGGAGGCACTCAAAAAGGAGTCCTTTCGAACGGTATTGAAGTCGACTCCATGGGCCTCCCGAGCGTGCTCGTGGAGGGAGCGGATAGGGTTGGAGGTGGGCGGTAGAGAGAGATCATAGATCTTTAAAGAACCGTCGGCTACCGCGGCGATGAGGAGGGAGTCATGGGACTCCGACCAGCAAAGGTCGTAGACGCCGTCGGCGGTGTCAAAGGAAATGATTTCAGTGATGGTGGGGTTCAACTGGAGGACGTGGACACGGCCGTTTCCGAGTATGCCGAAGTTCTGGGAGGTGGCAACCGCGAGCTGGGATTCGTAGAATGGGCTGAATTTGACGGAGTAACCGTTGAAGGGGGTCTTGAAGACCGGCATGACGCGGCGGAGATTGGGGTTTGGCGGTGGTTGACTGGTGGTGGATTAGTTTTATCTTGAAAGGTGTGATTGCAGGAGTCAACGATCGTCTCCAGTTTAATCACCGCAATATTCTCCGGTTATAATAGAAGTCGCGTGAGTAGAGAGCTACGAATTTAAGAGCTTTATTAGAAGCGTGGTTACTAAAAATTGAAATAGCTATAAATAAGGCGTTTTTTTATATGGGCTGGATCCAACGTTTGACATGGACTCAAAGGTTCTTGAGGGCGGACCATCAAGACCCTGATAACGGTTTTTGGATCTAACATGTTTGGCTAAGCTTAAAACTCACTATTAAAAAGTAGCTTTTTTGAGAAATACATCCACGTACTTCTCAAAAAAACCACTAAACAACTAACTTCTAAATTTGGCGAATGTCCTCTTAGGACTGAATTTTAAGGCGCCTAGATTTAGGGCTGAATTCATCAAAAAAATTGTTTATGAGAACGCGTGCAAGTTAATTAAGATTGACGGATGCGACAAAATTGAATATGAGATTAGTGAGACGAGGCTGGTGTTTAATAATGAAAAGAATTAAAAAGTTGTTACTAAAAACTATTGTTCTAAGAGTTGCATCTTTTCTTATAAACATTTTATTACAGAATTCTCTTTTCTTGCAAAGTCGCAATCCTTTGAAAATCCATGATCTTTGGACAACTAGCTACATTCAAATGCTATATACTTGATCTTTTCCTTCGAATTTTCAAATCATCAAGATTTCAGTACCATAAATTGTGTAAATGTTGTTCACCAAAATCCTGTTAAATCCTTCTTCTTGTTCTGTTTCAAATCAGGAATTTTGTGCAATGAGTTCTTTTGTTGCGACGATATTAAATTGTTTGGAATGAAACTCGTTCTATCCTATGAGCTAATTACTTGAAGATCTCCGGCACTAGAAGAGTATTATTATCTTAGAGAAAGACCGTGGATTTGATTAGGTAGGATTACTTTCAAAATACATTTTCGAAAAAATATATGCACAATTTAAATTTATTTATTGATTCAATCGTAATGCATGATAAATACATAATGAAGCAGAAATCCAATATCGCACAAACAACAATTGGTTGGGGTTGGGGGGTGGGTGAGGAGGTGGTAGAGGGCTCAGATCTCTCTCTTTTTCGTTTATCTTTCCTTTTCTCTTTTGTTTTATTTGAAAAAGTTAAGAGTAATGTATACTATTCAGTCACATGTCTTGAATATATATATATATATATAGGGGATGTGATAGAAAAGCTTGAAAATTCTCTATTCTATGAAAAAAGTTCACAAAAACTCATAAGTCTCCAGTCATAATACACAGAAATTGTATATTATACACATTTTGAAAATTCTGTATTTACAGAAAAAATTTGTTTCTTAAAAGTTGGAGAAATATTTCACTGACAAGACATATATGGGGACAAGAATAACCAATTGAGAGTAATAGATTTTTCCTGCGTAATAATTTCAGGTGATAAGAGTGTCAGTAAAAATTCTCTTTTTGTTATTTCTTCATGCTCATGATTGCTGCCACTGTCAATAATTGAAGCTATGACACCCCCATCATCCCAACTCAACTCTTTTCACCTTTTAATTTCCTTTGTACTTATATGTCATATAATTGTATGATTATCATAGTTTAACATAAATCACATAATACTGAATAGAAAATGATATTTTTCGTAATTGGTAATCTAGTCGAGTTGGACTCTGTTCTGTTTGGATCGAATATAAAAGTATCACATGTTACATGTCACCTCGTTAGTGAGTCAGTTCGATCATAAAGATTTTTAATTTCCTAAGAAAAAAGACAGAGACAAGAATAGTTGTTTATTGTTCGATAGTCCAATTCGATAACTTAGCTTAACCTAACCAATTTTGCATATATCCATTTGTAGTTAAAAAGTGAGATACAGATAATAACATTTATCCGTTGTAATATCTAATGTTATCAAGTCCAAAGTAAAAAATAGTTCATTAGATTGAGATCTTATAATTTCATTGATAGGGTCCTAATTTGATAAAACATTCCAAGGGCCCTCTAAATGGACCCTCCCCTCCATTCCTCACATGTTACCCACTAACTTCTACATCTGAACCATTAAATGTATGGGCCACCTTTTCTATTATAGATCACTTCAAATTAATATGGATATTAATTAATCAAATCACTAATTTTTAAACCAACTATTTTAGTTTTGGTTTTGGCCCACAAGATGACACACATCAAATCAGTCCTCTTAACAAATTATTTAGATTTATATCCCAATGTGATATAGAACTACTTTAATCACACGTTTATATGATATGTTTCGTATGTTAAATTGGTCCATGGTCGAATTCTAATAACATCACGTTTAATTGAACGTTTTGACATAAATTTGTCTCGTTTTTCTTCTTTGATCCTATTCTAGTGGAATCAATTGGACAAGTGATACATTTTATTACATGTTTCTTTTATCTAATCTAATCTCATCCTATCTAAACTAATCTAGCACATGAAATATATCAAGTCAAGTCACTTTTCACTTTTCAATGAAAGCTACAAACCACATGATCTTGTCTTCAGATGTTGAAAGATTACAAACTCCTCTAATAAGAATATCACTCTTTAAGCCAAATGCAAAAGAACAAAGAAAACAAGGCAAAAAAGAAAAGTCTCATTTCTTATCCTTCTTGACATAATCTTCCAAACAACCCCCTCCCCTGAACTCCACTTCTCAAACCCACCCTTATAGGACCCTTCACTAGGCTACTAACACAAACCTACTCTTAACCAAAAGAATGGACCAACTACATATCGACAAGTGTTGCCAGTCGATTCAAACACGTGTCATTTCGATCACCCAATTGGAAGTTCTGGCTATTGCAATCATGGACAAACATGTGTCTCAATAATCCCCCAGCCTTTCACACACAACCCAAATTATTGAACTTAGTGTGGGGGTAAGGAGGTATGGGAAAGGGTGAATGATGGACCCAAAAGGCGAAGTACAGATTGAGATGCAATTATTTATTCATACCATTAGATTTTATACCAAGCTAGCAAGTGAGAAATAAAAAATTCTCACAAAGAAAAAAAAGAAAAGCTAAGCCCTTGTTTGGTTTAGATAAAAATTATATATTTTGTAAATCTTGATAAAAGTTTATAAAATATATAATTGAAAATTTGTTGATCCTACGAAATGTGTGAATAGAATTAATTGTAGACTTTACCTTATATTTTAATATATAAAAAATTAGTTGAACCAAATAGGGGCTAAATCTTTATTTTTCTCTTGCCCTTTTCTCATTTGATTTTACTCGGAATTCTTAGATTACTCGGTCCCGAGTAAAATGATTTTTCGACCAGGAGAAGAGGACTCTATTAACAATTTCCTTGATTTGTGCAAAGAAAGAAATTCACCACTGAGACAAATATTTCAAAGAAAATATTATTTTTTTATTTTCATCTCTTTATATATTCATTTTCTTCCATTTCCTTCTCTCTCCTCTCCTCTTCTTCTCTCTCCAGAACAATATAGAGAGAGAAGAACAAGAAACGAACCATGAAGAACACCATTAGATGCTGCATATCCTGCATTCTTCCCTGCGGTGCACTTGACGTGATTCGAATAGTGCATGCCAATGGCCGAGTAGAGGAAATCAGTGGCACAATAAAGGCAGCAGAAATAATGAAATTACATCCAAAACACGTTTTAAAGAAACCCTCATCGCCCTCATCTGATGAACGGATCTGTCCCAAGATTGTTGTAGTGCCTCCTGATGCTGAACTTCAACGTGGGAAGATATATTTTCTCATGCCTGTGCCTCCGGCTGCCGGAAAAGATCGAACAAGATCCTCGTCAAGGAGAAGAAAGACCGATTCTGACAGTAATAAGGTTTCGAAAACTGGCGTTTCTGATCAGTATTTGAGTGATATTTTATCGGAAAAACTCTCTACGCAGAAAGATCGCCGGAGAGGGCGAGTCGTGATTTGGAGACCTCACTTAGAGAGCATTTCTGAGACACCGAGTGAAGCTTAATCAACGGCGATTAATATTTCTCCTTGCTTTTTTTTTTTTTTTTTTGACACATTATGAGTACAGTATCGGATATGACTCGATAGTATCACCTTAGAGTCTTATTCCTGTTTATCAAACTTGGAAAGAGTATCCATAAGGTTTTCGAAGAATATTGGACCTTCTTCTTTTATATATATTTTTTTCTCCTTTGTTTGTATATAGGCATAGAGGAATAATAATTTCCCAGAATAAATTTTGTTATCATTTTTTACATTGTCTTGGCAACTCTTCTATGTTTTTATTTTTTATTGTTTGTCCAATCTACTTACAACATATAATTTCAAAGGCTTCTAGAGAGACTGCGTTCAGAAAGGTCGAAGACTCAAGCATTCTTCCCACATCTCTGAAAAGAGGTCCAATCAAGTGTGTTCACTAATACATATTTTCACTAAGGCTTCGGCGTTGAAAATCTTTAATCTTGCAAGCTAAACATACTTCCGGAAAGATTTTTTGCCGAAAAAGATCAAAGTATTCTGCCCGAATTTATAAGAAGAGTTTCAACTGTGTGTTTCATATTGCATACCGACGTGCTCATGAAATTTCTATTTAGTAAAAATTATAATCTTATATACCAAACAAGTCAAGGGTGCCTCCGACACACGAAAAATAGTATGTGTGTAATGTGGATGAGATTGGAGTTGATAAGGATCCCACTTTCAGCTAATTAGCCTCATGATAGCTAGCCTTGTATTTATTTATTTTTAATATAATTTACCTTAATTGATTAACTTTGGAGATTGTGATGTTACCATGCCATCATACATACCCACCAATTACAATATATTATTATACTGGAAAATAAAATCAATTTCCATGTTTCCTGGTCGCGGGTTCGCTTATCTGTGTGCACTAGTCACAATATTGCGCGCATGTCAAAGTTCAAAGTCATACCAAAAACTTTATTTATAAGTATATAAATAAATTTTAGGTTAAATAACATTTTTGTGGGTCAAAGTTAAAAAATAATAATAATAAGTTATTTATTTCAAAAGTAACTTACCCGTCTTAAACGGGGCAGGGCGAGATCCTTGCCCCGTTTATTACCCATTTAATTTTTTTTAAAAAGTTTTTGATAATTTATTTTTATTGCTCACATTCATTAGATTTAGATAAATAATTTTAATTACCATTTTCTATTAGAACTAATGAAATTTTGTGAAAATTTTTATTTAAAGTATTGAATTTTAAAAAAATTAAAGGGGGTGGGGGGGGTGGGGAGGGGAGTGTTACTCGTCCCCGTCCCGAATACCCGATTAAGCAGATTATCCCCGCCCCGTTCGGAGTGGATATCGGATTTGTCGAATTTTCTTGCCATCCCTATCCATTTGGCATTTAAGTCTTCTTTATAACATGTCATCTAATTCTTCTTCATTTTTTCAGTGAAAGTGTATAATTTTTTCTAATTTTAAATTATTCTCCATTATAAAGACAGCAATTCTTTTAATAGAACTCTAATTTTACACTTTTACTACTACCAGTTATTATATTATGTATAAAGAATCTCTTCGCTTACACGGTCTCAATTTAAGAAAATAATTTAAACATAATTTAAGTTATCTCGAGATGGAATTATAGTCCCCACGGTACTTTCTAAGATTATATATATATAACCTTTTTTTTCTGGAAAATCTTAGTACATAGTATATACTATATGGTACACGCTTTAGACAACATAATTTTGCTAATGTTGTCGTCACGCTGGATGCTACATTGGCAGCTCAGAAAAGAGAAGAGACCATGCAATTAACTGTTTTTTTTTTCTTCTTGTACTTTTTTCCTTTTAAATTAATTTTCCTATTTTTATTTTTTTTCATTAACAACTTAAATAAGTGGCTTAAACTAAATTCGTCTATGCTATTTTTTGGTGATATCATGAAGAATGCACTTTGCCGTGTCCATAACCCATTGCTTGATAACTAGCTCATAAGCAACCTTTCATTATGTCCTCACATATCCAACTTCATGAAGTTACATTATCTAGTGCCTAGAAATTTAAAGCAACATGTTCCACGAAGGTAGTAGACAATTTAAGTTTTTATTAATGGATAATAATAATAATAATAATAATAATAATAATAAAAAAAGGTTGAAAATCAATTTACTTATTTTTCAAGTTTGATAATCAACTTGCGAATCAAACAATAAGTTGATAATGTAATAAAATAGAATATTTGTATCGTTTATCAGTTGAATGAGTTCGATTTCAATGGTTAATTATTCTACAGTAATCTACACAAGTCAAAAATTCACGCAATCTTCAAGACCCGCTGGAATGTACTTCACTCACACTTGCTCCTGATTTTTTGGAATTCTCTATCTCCTGTGGATAATTAAGAACACTTTGTTCTCGTATTATTTCTGTGCTTCTAGTCCAACATTCCTCAATTTTCAACAACCTCTGAAAGCTATCGAGAAAGTACATTTCTAATTATATTTAGGAAGTTGGTGTTTTGAATTATTTGATTTTGATATTTTTTCCAACTTGTGGTCGATTGATCTCAAGATGTAGAATTGTTGGTTGATTGATCTTCAAAAAATGTTATGAAAGTAGAAAATAATGATCAATCGTAATTTTCACAAAGTGGGCTTAGATATTTATAGTATAGAGGTATTGAGATAGTATATGATAAATAGAACTTTTGAAAATCGTGAAATAGGGTTTCTCGAAAAATACCTTCGCTCGAGCGATAGGCATGCAAAAAATGATTTTTTTTTTAATGCTCGAGCATCAATTTGGCGACATGCTAACATAATTCCAACGGCTATTTCTCCATATTCCATACTCGAATCAAAAAACTCATAGTTCATCTATACAACATTCCAAAAGATTCTTTAACTTTTACAACTCTTTTATTAATATTTCTTTTGTGTAAATAATAGTCAATAAAACTTAAAAAGCCCCAACACTAACCTTGGTTGGGCAAGCCCAATGGCCAATAGATCATAGACTAGGCTCAACTAGGTGCAATTCTAGCCTCAAATTAAGGTCATGTTGTGAAAATGCTACAAATTGGGCTTTTTAAGGGCTAGCTGTTTTGGAGGGTAATAGGTTCTATTTAAACGTTATGAGTCGATAATTTGATTAGATCAGAGAATCTAGTAAATTTTTTAGACTGAATCGTACCATAAGTTATTATTGTTTATAATGGAAGTTATTGACTTAGTCCTAAAGTTTTTAATCATGTAAATGATTTTCTCCGTCAACAAATCTTGTATTATTTATTGTTTTATTTACTATTGTGGCAATTCGACATGGGGTAAAATTGATTTGATTGACTAAACATCTAGAACAATTAAAATGTGACTTATTACTTTTAATTGATAATTTTAATTCCGCATTATTCACATATTCACTCATTTCTAGGTGATTTTAGGGTCGAACTTATAACTTTCTACTATAATCTAATTTTTATTTTTATTTTTATTATTTTATTTTTTTGAAAAAGGGATCAAATCATCAAACTATTTGATAATTGTGGTTCGTTAAGCCTAATATTTGGCCTCCATTTAAATTTAAAAAAAAACACACATTTTTTTAAAATACATTTTTGACCATACATTCTTCCATAAAATAATTTTATACGTAAATTAAAAAAATTTCCTTCTTTTTGTAGTCACATTTTTCAAAAAATTACTATTCCATGACATATTTTCTTACAAAAATTGGGCTCAAACAAGGGCTAAATTTTCTTTATAAATTGTTTAGAAATTATTTAAGTTTACATGTTTTTCTACCACTCAAACACGAGAATACAAGATTTTATCACGATTTCCAATGTGAGATTTTGCATATTTTGTAAAGAAATTAAATTAAAATATTAATTGTTCGAACATATTTCTTAGTGGAAGCACTTGTTTGACAATCATTATTTGAAAACTCTTTTTTTTCATATACTTATTTTTTACCACACATTCACACAATAAAATATTTTGCACTTAAATCCAAAAATTTTCCCTACATTTTAACCACATATTTTCTTAAAAATCACTATTCAAAATATTATTTTTTTCAAATAATTTCCATCAGGCGAAATTACACATACTAACACTTTCACCCAAAATATCAATTAAAATATTTGTATTGCAATATTCTAAGAATACTGTTAATAATAATAATAATAATAATTATTATTATTTTTCTTAATTTCGTTCTACACACTTCCTTTTTGATTTTGAACAACAAATTATCAACATTTTATGTACCCTTGGAATGNATTATTATTATTATTATTATTATTTAAACTGAATATTCTTATGTTAGTGTCATTGTTTACTTATAAACAAGAAACACATAAAATTTAGAAAACACAGCTGGGCTTATTGAGATTGTACACTCTTAAGGCTTTAGAAATGTGTTTATTGTAATTTTTTAGTCTCCTTTCTCGTGTTCTGTGCAAGTAAACTTGAGCAAAATGTATTCTCAGATATAGCACATTCTTTTCCTTATTTTTGAAGATTGTAACTTCAGTTTTACATTATCAATATATTAGGGTATGGGACAATGTCAAACTCTCATTTTTGTTAAGAAAAGTAGGCTTGAAAATCGTATCTTACTTGAATGAACTTTACCAAAAAAGAAGAAGAAGAAGGTAACCAAACATGGTCGAGTCCATGACGATTACCCTTACAGTGCGAGGCCAAATGTGTTCAAATCATTTCAAACTAAACATGAAAATGTAGATCTATTGTTGAATTAATAAAGTAGATTCATTTTTAAACTAATCCATAAATGCCTAGATTAATGCTAGAATGTTTCAATGCATGAATTAAAGAGAGTACATGTATGTCTGTTGGTGTTATTCATATTATTAGGTAGAGGGAAAGTACGCAATTAAATATTGATACATGTACTAGACTGGGTTCATGTTGAGAAAATCCTATATATACTCATATAATCTAACCATTTGAGAATCAAGTTGAAGTGATAATAGAATCACATATATATTTCCTCCACTCATTTTTCGCGAATTTGAGTGTTGAATAAACTTATGCTCTCTAATTTCTAACAAATTGGCATTGGAGCAGCTTGTGTTTGGAGATAATTGAAAAAAAAAAAAAGATGATGAATGGAACTCCATTGCTAGTTCCACCACACACCAAAGAAAATTACGATAATTGATACATTCGTATGAAGGCTTTACTTGGAGCATATGATGTTTGGGAACCTGTGGCCCAAGGTATGGCAGCAGAAGATGCAGATGCAGGTACTATGAAGAAAGATCAAAAGGCACTATCTCTCATCTATCAAAGTTTAGATAAAAAGATGTTTGAGAAAGTTGCTAGAGCAACCACCTCCAAGGAAACATGGGATATTCTTCGAGATTCTTTTAAAGGAGTTGATAAAGTGAAGAAAATACGTCTCTAAACAATAAGAGGAGAATTCGAATGCCTACAAATGAAAGAATCCAAATCTGTTTTGGATTATATTTCAAATGTTTTGTCTATTGTCAACCAAATAAGGAGATATGGGAATGACATGAAGGATGATCGGGTTGTTGGAAAAATTCTACGATCCTTAGATCCACGATTCAATTATGTTGTTGTTGTTGTTGTTATTGAAGAGTCCAAGAATTTGGACATCGTGACCATTGAGGAGCTTGTCGGGTCTTTGCAAGCTCATGAAGAACGACTGAAGAAATTGAAGCAAAAATCGGTAGACCAAGCTTTGCAAGCAAAGCATTTATTGAAAGAGAAAGAGGAAAGAAATGTCACGTCCCAAAGCGGTCGAGGACATTGAATAGGCGGACGACGATGTAACCAACCTTCAAATAATGAGGAGAAAAGCCAAAACTTCAACCGAGGAAGAGACCATGGACGAGGCAGAAAAGGATAAAACTAACTCAGTGGAGAGCAAGAATCAAAATGGAGATCCCACTTTGCTTCTCACTTCCAAAAGTGACGCAAATGAAGAGAATAATCAATGGTATCTTTGATTTCGGTGCAAATAATCCATTGGCAGAAATATCACTTTTGGATATTCTTTCAAAGTTCAAGTCAAAGGAAAATGTACTATTTTAATCTTCTTGAAAGATGGAAGTTGTCAATTCATTTCTAACATATTTTATGTGCTGAATATGAAAAGTAACATTTTGAGCTTGGGACAATTTTTGAAGAAAAATTATAATATCCACTTGAAAGACAAAAGTTTTACTATGAAAGATGAAAATGGCAAATTGTTAGCCAAGGTGCAGATAATGAAGAATAGAATGTTTATATTGAACATTCAACATGATGTCCCGAGATGTTTGAAATCTTGTGCTAAACTTGGCATATGAGTTTGGATATCTGAATTTCGATGGCCTCAAAATAATGAGCAAGAAAAACACGATGAAGGGATTACCCTTTGACCATCTAAATCAACTTTGTGAAGGATGTGTTTTTGGAAAACAAGCAAGAAAGAGCTTTCCTAAAGAGTTTTTGATAAGAGCTCAGTGTCTATTGGAATTGATCCGCTTAGATGTTTGTGGACCTATCTAGTCATCATCGCTTGGTAAAAATAATTATTTTCTTCTTTTTATTGATGATTTTTCTCGAAAAGCTAGGGCTTATTTCTTGAAGGGAAAAATGAGGTGTTTGAGATTTTTAAGAAGTTCAAGACTTTGATGGATAAATAAAGCAGATATCAAATCAAAGTTCTTTGGTCCGATAGAGATGGAGAATTCACTATTAATGAAGTCAAAGACTTTTGTGAGAAAAATGGCATTCATTATCTTTTGACAGTTCCAAGATTGCCACAACAGAATAGTATAGCAGAGAGAAAGAACCGAACCCTACTCAACATGGCAAGGAGTGTGCTTAAGAGTAAAAATATACAAAAGGAGTTTTAGGCTGAAGCAGTTGCTTGTGCAGCCTATTTGTCCAACCGATGCCATACCAAAAGTATTCATGGCAAAACACCATAAGAAGCTTAAGTGGTTACAAGCCCAATGTTTCACACTTGCAAATTTTTGGAAGCATGGCCTATACACATATATCCGATGAGAAGATGACTAAACTTGATGACAAAAGTGATAGGTATGTGTCTGTTGGCTATGATCAAAGTTCTAAAGGTTATAAGTTGTACAATCCAAGCAATGGCAGAATAATCATTAATAGATATGTTGAGTTTGATGAAGAAAGACCCGGGGAATGGAAAATTGTAAAGGAAGAATACAATTTTAATCCATTCATTATAGAAGAAGAAGACATTATGCAGCCTACTATTTCACTCCCAATACCGTCACCAAATCCACAAATTAGGGAAGCAAGTGCAAGTGAAGGACCTTGAAGAACTAGAAGTATTCGAGATTTGTATTAATCAACTGATGAAAAAACACAAAATTTAAGTAACTTGACTTAATTTTGTCCTTTTACGAATTGTGAGCCTCTAGGTTTTGAAGATGACGCTCTGGATAAAAAAGGGAGAGATGCCATGGATAAAGAAATAAAGGCAATCAAGAGAATGATACTTGGGAATTAATATCACTGCCTGAAGGAAAAAAGCACAATTGGAGTCAAGTGGATGTACAAGATAGAGAAAAATTTGAAAGGCGAGATAGAGAGATATAAAGCAAGATTAGTTGCAAACAAATAACTTCTCTAAGTGTCTAAATAAAATGCACTTTTTGTGAGATTGAATAAAAATGGTGATATTTTCCTTGTCTGTTTATATGTGGATGACTTGATTTTGAAAGGAAATAATCCAAAGATATTTGAAGAATTCAAGAGAGCTATGACTAGAGAATTTGAGATGACGGACATTGGATTAAGGTCCTACTATCTTTGCATTGAGGTGAAACAAAGAGATGATGAAATCCTTATCTCTCAAGAAAGATATGTAAAAGAAATTCTTAAAAGGTTTGAAATGGTGAATTGCAAGCCAATGAGCACCCCATTTGAATGTAGAGTTAAATTGTCTAAGCAAAGAGATGGTGAGAAAATCAATCCCACATTTTTCAAGAGCCTTGTTGAAAGCTTGAGGTATTTAACTTGTACAAAATCGGATTTTTTTTTGGTAGTGGACTTGTAAGTCACTTCATGGAAGCTCCACTACTTCTCATTTAAAGGTGGCCAAAAGAATACTTCATTACGTTAATGGTAAACTTGACTTTGGTATTTTCTATACATCTTGACTTCATGCTTGTTGACTAACGTGATAGTGATTTTGTTGGTAATATTGATGATCGGAAAAGCACTACTTTGTTTTCTTTAAGGTTAATATGGCATTCACTTGGAATTCCAAGAAGCAACCTCTTGTAACTCTTTCTACGTGTGAAGAGGAGTATATCGTAGCTACTTTTTTGTGTTCGTCATGCAATTTGAATTAGGAGTTTGATGAGGGAACTTCACCAACCACAAAAAGGTCCAATCTCGTATTGGCCAAAAACCCGATGTTTCATGAAATGAGTAAATATATTGACACGAGGTATCATTTTATACGATAATACATATCCAAGAAAGAAGTAGAGCTTGAGTTTGTGAAGTCTCAAGACCATGTTATGTGAAGTCTCAAGATCAGGCTACGGATATTTTCACCAAACCCTTAAAAGATTAATGTTTTTCAAAAGTTGCAGATGTCCCTTGAATTAAGTTTAGGAGGGAGTGTTGAATTGATAAACCAGATTCATTTCTAGACTAATCCATAAATATCTAGATTAGTGCTAGAATATTTTAATGCATGAATTAAAGAGAGTACATGTATGTTCATTGATGTTATTTGTGTACTTAGGTAGAGGGAAAGTATGCAATTAAATATTGATACATGTACTAGACTAGGTTCATGTTGGGAAATCCAATATATACTCATGTAATATATCCATTTGAAAATCAAATCAAGTTGAAGTGATAATAGAATCACATATATTTCCTCCACTACTTTTTCATGAGTTAGAGTGTTGAGTGAACTTATGCTCTCCAATTTCTAACTCCTGTCTCTATAGTAGCTAATAAATAGTATGTGATCAAAGAGATCACATTTTGTTCATGGAAATTGAGTAATGATCAGAAATACAGCAACCGTTTAATGCAGTTTACAATATTCTAAAAACTTCTCTAGGTACCCTCTTTAACTTCAGAGTGTTTTTTGCTCTTTATTATAACATATATATTTACCAAACATTAACTTAATTATGGCAACATTGATCATGTCTATACTTGAAGCAAAATCAAGTCTTGAAGCATGAATTCCTCAGTCCCTTTTCACCTCCAACCCTAGTGACTTGCCAATCTCAACCTGCAAGACAAGTCCAAGAAAGAAAATAAGTACTTTTCATCTGAAATTAAGTGATAACATTTATAATTATGAACAAACTATTATAGATAAAGAGAAGTAGATCCCTTTGATTAGTTGTGTGTGAATTGATGTACTTGAGAATTGGTACAACTATCCTATATAAATGGGTTTCTTCCTAAGAGTTGTAGTTCAGATCACAATCCCAGCCTATAATCATGAATGTGGAATTCATGGAAAAAATTTCCTGGGCAGTAATTTCATTGCTCGTTCCTAGAAGGACTCGGTAACTTGGTCAGTATAAGTCAGCGGGGAAGGGGATCTGTACTAGATGATGCATGTCCAATAAATTGCCTTAAGAAGTTGTGTACATACCTTGGGAAAGATGACAACTCGTCTGATCATACCAATCTTGAAATTTAAATTCTCATTTGAATTTAAGGGCTCTAACGTCATATAAAGACTTGAGATTATATTTTAAAAAGTTAACCTTATTAAAAGGAATAACTCAAGCTCGTTAGTATTTTATAATTATGCAATGTGATATTTCACTCTTCGCAATATTATATTAAAATTTGAGGTTCCATTTCAATTTTCAACCTTACTTAAAAAATTTACGGTTCATATTTTTCCCTTAAGAAAAGTTGCCTACCACATTTTTTTGTCGAAGTTCCATATTAGGTTAATCGCACCATTAGCAAATTTTGAAACCTAAATAAAATAACAGCAAGCACACACACGTGGATGCAGAGATATGTCCAACTAGAGAACCAGATACCCCTTTAGAAGAAACAAAGAAATTATATGGGTAAATGAGTTCAAGCCATTTCCAGTTGGTTTCATTATATATTCCAAGATTTTAGTGAAATAAATATTATCTCCATGCGTTCTAAACAAACTTTGAGCAACCTTATTTAAAACGATAAACAATTAAAGAGACAACATATTTAGCCCCAATTTGGTGAGGATTAAAAGTCGGTAAAAAATTCAAGTTAAAATCAACAATTAATTTTAATCATACATTTCACGAAATTCACAACTTTTTAACCACATACTTCATTAACTTTTATCAAAATTTAATAAAAATCTGATTTTATTTAAATCAAAACAAGGACTAAGATACTACATCTTCAACACGTCACTGGATTCATTTTTATACCAAAAGTTAACAAGTGAATAATATATGATGACGAGACCTGAACTCAAAAATTGTATAACACGTGAGAACAAATAAATTCTAGTATATTTTTCTTCATGTCCTATTCATTAACGTTGAGTTCAAGATAGCAAAGATGTAACGAAAGCTTGAGCTTATTGCTTTTCTATAATTGAGCTCTTAATGGTTGAAAGAAGCTCTCAAGGGTTAAACTAATGACAAGAATTTGTAGCTTATTATATTATAGAATAAGAGCCTAAGAATTAGTGATTAATGAAACTATAGGAAGATTCCAATTGCCAATGAAATCTAAAGTATTCATTAAAGTACAAAGAATATTTTAAAATTTTAAATTTAAATCTCTTGGTTGAATCTCTATGGAATTTCATTATTGGAAGAATCTATATATGACAAATTTCTTTTGAAATCTATATCAAATACCATGAATAGAGAAATGATGAAGAATTCCTATCAATCCCTTGATAGAGGATATCTCATCAAGCTCTTCAAATTATTTATAAGGCACAAGAGACACAAGAATGTGATGCATTTTGTTCTTTCTAAAGGGTGGATAGGTTCGAGTAAAGGTTGGTTTTGGTTGGGCTGTTGGGTTGAGTTCAAGGGTGGCATCAAGATGATGAAGGAGAGTTTCATGGTCACCAAGTTTGTCATGCAGTTCTTCCAACAAAATGGATGAGTCATGAGTACCAGGAGGGAAGCACAACAAAGAATTTCCTTGTGTCAACCATCACATCTAAAAATTTAAGGTGTTAGATAAGAAATATTTACACTCATTTAAATCTTTTGTGCAACATGCCCTTCATGTGTAGATCCAAGTAAACGATACTAACACAATCACCATTAATTTAGACAGAGACCAAGATTGCTTCAAGATGACTTAATCTTTGATGCTTCCAAACAAAATAAGTTGGGCTCGACTACAAGTAAGTTCTGTGTGAGATCTTCGATTTTATCCCTTTCCTTCATTATCCCGTAGGGTGAGGGAACAAGAAGTTAGCCCAAAAGTCACCCTCCTTATGATCCTCTCCCAATTCATATTGGTACTACAATATTTGTTTATCATTTGGTTTGGCCCAAAATACATCAGAACGGAATGCACTATAAGCATATTTGGGAAGTGTTTATAAACAATTTAAATTATAAATAGATATAATTTATAAATATGAACCAAACATAGGCTAAATAAGGACTCCTAATGTCTTCTTAGCTAAGGTGGATCGAATAATATTGGACATTATTAAGGAATGAGGAAAATTTGAAGTTTTATTCCTTGAACGGTTATGTCTAGTACCACATATAAAAAGCACTCATGTTCAGCACAGTCAACTCTCAAGCTCGTTTGTGTGTTTTTGTGTGTGAGCACGAAAGAGAGGGAAAGAATAGTGACTGATGGGTGGGAATGATATCCTTGAATTTAATGGTGGATAATTATTTATTGAAGAAGGCATTTTTGTATTCCAAATAATTCATAGATTAATTGTGCATAAATAACTTATACTTCAACTAGTACAAAATTACACAGACAGGATGACACACTACAAAATCATTTCCGAATCCCAAAATAGGCCAAAAGAAACAAGTGACAAAGGAAACATGTTCTGCCAGAGATTAAAGAAATCGAGTAAACAGAATATTAAATGATATATGAAGAGAGTGTTGAACATAAAATTTAAACTA
Source organism: Fraxinus quadrangulata (assembly GCA_903798255.1). Classification (NCBI taxonomy): domain Eukaryota; kingdom Viridiplantae; phylum Streptophyta; class Magnoliopsida; order Lamiales; family Oleaceae; genus Fraxinus; species Fraxinus quadrangulata. The sequence continues at coordinate 23,167 of CAIGRB010015000.1, forward strand.
ACTGCTACACGTGATCTTTCTCAAATTGTTTAAATTTTTAGATGCGATGGTTAACATTCTATGAAAGTGAGACACTGTATTTAACTTCAAATAGTGCTAATACCCATTTATGGAACTATGCTCATGTCACACTTTTTATTGAAGAATGAATTAAATCTTCACTTTGATATACGTTTCAAGTACAAGATTTAAGTAAATATGTGTGATCCATTTTTAAAAGCTTAGGTCATTTATAGAGAACTAGAGAGAGAGAGGTAGTCCTATGTAACTAATATAAAAACTAGCTGCTCGTTCTATAAAAAATTATGGAATTAGGGTTTTTGGTATATGGATCTAGGGTTTCTTGGTAGTATATATAACACTGCATATACGATTGACTTTGTCATGTGGTCCTGATCAAGAAAATCTATTTTGATGTGCCCATCATTTTTCAATTTTCATTTCTTCTATGAAATTAACTGTTTTGCATCCTTAAACTGAACAGGAATTTAACAATAAAACCCCACAAACAGGAAAGTATAAATTCACTTACCATTTCCTTCTTCAGACATCCTTAAAATCAGATAACTGGATTATTGCTTGTATGAACGTTTAGCTGGTCCTCTTGTGCCTTGTGTGGATTGATAATTTTCTTCTTTTTCTTCTTCTTCTTGTATGGAATTCCTCTAGCCTTAGCTTGACAATCCTTCACTTTCCTCAAATACATACGGATAGATCCATTCGCAAACGGGTTCGACTCAGGTGACCCGCCGTGTTCTTCGTAAGCAGCTCTTAGCCGCCCGATCAGTGCATCGAGGCTTCCCCAAGCTTGTTTAAGAGGACAAGTACAAGGTGCAGGAGGATCAGGTTGTCCAAAAAACACACAACCTTGTAAATGAACCTTAGTTTTTCCAAACTGATCGAGGTATTGGAGAAATTCAAGAACATGGTTGCAATGGCACTGTGAAACTGAAACTGGAGGTCTTTGGTTCTTTAAGTACTGTCCAAAAGTGTTCCAATCCCTTCTCTTTTGAGACTCATATCTGCTCAGAGTTGGAGCCGGCGGGGGCTGCTGCTCGCTGCTGGATCTAGTCGATCCTTCTGCAACGTCGTTGGACATCATCGTTGCAGAAGAATTCATGTTCATGTCGAGCTGAATTTATAGAGAATAAAGTTTACTTAATTCTTCATTTTGGCAATAAATGGGTTGAAAGAATGGGGAAGAAACTTGAAATAAAATGGAATGGTTCAGTGGAGAAAGATGAACATCACATCTTCAGTCTATTTAGGGGACATGATATGGGCCCTTGGAGGTGCGTTTGTTCCTCCTTTTATTTTATATTTTTTCTTCTCCGAGTTCTCTCTCTATATCTATCTTTGTATCTATACGTGGATAGATAGATCTCTCGTGCAATCATTTTCAAATTTCTCTTTTTAAATACACTAATCTAGTATTACTTTTCAAATTATAATACATTATTATGAAATGGATCATAAGTACAATTATTACTATGTTCATTAGCATTATTCAACAATTTATAAATTACCCGTGACTTAAGAATAGGTGCAACTTGTCTGTTTTCACAAATTAGCATGTTTCAACGAGGTTCACAAATTCTTTTGATGTTAAAATTCATCAAGAGTCGAAATATATGAATATGCTTGAATATATTCTGTAATTTGAAAAAAATTCTTAAATGGTAAGTTTTCATATCTTACATATCCTTTCGTAGCACCATAGTCATTAAATTTGAATTATTTTGACCGAAAATTAGTAAATTAAACTCTGATTTGATTTTGTTAGTCTGGAACTTACAATTTTAATGAAAAAATTGATGAACCTATTTGGTTAATCAAGTTTAACAAATATGACTATGAGATGGATGGAAGATGGGAAGATATGACATTTAATTACAATCATCCATCTTAGGAATCCTCAACTTCTATTTATTAAAATATTTATATTATAATATATTAAAAAATAAAACATGACATAATGCACTATAAATTATGATTAATAATAAACCATTTCAAATTTCTATTTTATTTTTAAGTAAAATAATACTTTGAAAGAAGATGTGCCAACCTTTTTCTTCTGAAGTTCAAAAATTTTTCTAGAACTCTTCACTTTATTTTCAAGATTTCAATGAAAAGACTGGCTGCTATGGAAAATGCTAAAAGATTTTATCATGTTTATCATAAAATCTTATTTATCAAAACGATTCTAGATAAATAGTATCAGAGTCAACCAGGTGAAGCACTCAAATCCGATTTGATTTTGACATTCGATGGTTTACACATTATTTAGGTCACAATTATTACTCATGAAGCATTATTAACCTAGACTAATTATAATAAAAGTATCCTTAATCCCCTGTTAATTATATTTATTGGTTGGTGTCTCTTTCTTACTAATATACATAAATATAAAGTCTAATTATTGATAAATATAAAATCGAATTCTGTGAATATGTTTTTCTATTTTGTTCAAGTTATTGTTAATGTTTACCAAACGAACCGTGTCGCCATCTAGGGTACAGCATTAGACGTCCAGAGCTTGTATTGCTCTTCCACAATCCCTATTTTTCCCTTCTTTTATTGTCCACTACTAGTATCGAACCCTGATGACACCGCATTTTGGCAAACATTATTCAATGAGAAAATTCAAAGAGGATAATAAGGTCAATTTATTATCTATAAGACTACAAGGCCTCATGCGGAGCTCGATCCTTGATGCTGAAGGTGGAAAACACAAGCGTTGATTGCTTTAAATGAAAACCTCGATGAATAGTTGTAGCAACTTCAAGAAGTTGGCTTTATCAATACTAGGACGGTTCTCTTCAGTCTATAATAGTATTAGGGTAATTTCAGAAGGGCTTTTATTTATCAAAAGAACCATTATTCAAGAGGTAAAAGTAAAGCCTTCTCAGGTTAATGGAACTAGGTTCGAACCTCTTTTTGGAAGGATAAAGGTAAAATTCTTCTACCTCCTTCGAGAAGAGAGAGAGAGAGAGAGAGAGAGAGAGAGAGACTGTCGAATATAAATGGAATACTATTCCCATTTTTGTTGCATTTTGGTACTGGTTTATGGTGGGCCAAAGAGATTTTTATCTTGTGGTAAAAGCATAATTATTTCAACTAATCCGGTTTTAGTATTCTATTCTTGTATGGCTTGCATTGAATCTTGCCTAAATTAAGAAATCTTGTTCCTATGGGCTTGATTAGAAAATAGTTTACATTAATGAAGACGTGTTTGCCAATTTCCAAAATAAAAAATGCAATCTTTTGTTTTTTCTTCTCTTTACATTTTCTGTTATATATATATATATTTTTTTTAATCAAAATTAAATGTTTATTTATTTTACTAACAACTTGTCACACGATTCCTTTACAAATTTCTCTTTCCCATAACAAAATTATCGACTTAATTTATGTCATGACCAATATTACCTGAAGTGCATATAACTGATGAAATTGAATAATATCCCGAAATTAAGTTAATTTACATGTGAAAAGTTGCAATTTAAAACTCAATAGATGACGGTCTAGTTCTCCTAGAAATCCGATGAAATATAACCGATTTTGTAGATTTATTTTTCAGAAAAGAAGAAATTTTATTTATTCATTTAAATTTCTTTCACCACTGACTCCACTCCAAATTCGAGGCTCTTGACTCTTTATTTTTTTTCTAGTTAACGTTTGGGCTAGTTTTTCAAACATTATCAATTTTTTATTTTTTGGTATTTTTAACATGCGATTAATAGCATTGTTCTAAAACGCTTGCCTGGGCTTGAAGGTCGGACAAAATGCCTTGTTTCGTACTTAGACACTTTTTTTTTTTCTCCAATTCCTAAATGGTTTTTTTTCTTTCCTCTCTTTCTTCTTTCGTCTAACCTAGGGGCGCTTTATTAGTTTTTTTTATTTTTTTTCCTTTTTTTAAGTCTTTTATTTGATTTTAGCTTATTATTTTAAAAAAAAAAACTTTTCATTTGACTTTAATTTCAAGTTTTTAAAAGATTTTATCTGTACAAAATTTAAAAATGATTTTATCTAAATAGTTAAATAAGATTTAAATTACGTTGATATCTAAATATTGCAATTATGATCTTGAAACTCATTATTCTATTGCAAACTTAAAAAACATATATGAAGTTCCTATAAATCTATTGAGTGGGATTTGTATAGTTGAAAATTAAAATTATGAAAAAATATTCTAATTTTTGCATTTCGAACACTTGAAAATTGTATAATTGACTAATGGTAGGAATTATTAAATAAATATAGTATTTTATAATTTTAGATATTTGATATGTATTATTTTACTTATTAAATGATTTTTAAAATGATTAGAATTTTAAAATAATAGCAGAAATAAGAAAACTTTTTTACGCCTAAACTTCGCTTAGGGCCACTTGGGAGTTTCGCCGTACCAGTTATGAGCGTTTTTTAAAGTATCGGTTCTGAACATTATGAGCGGATCGCTTTTGAGTGGCTTTAGTAACGGTTTTTAAAACTGTCCGACCTATGCTTAAGAATTTATTATCCACCGGTGCTGAAAGTTTTTTAAAAGAATAAAATTACGAATATTCCATTTAGTAAACTTTTCTTTTATATGAAATTTTTTTACTCATAAGTGATATTTTACTTATAGATAATTTTTTTGCATATAAGTTAATATTCAATTTAAAAAACTAAATAAAGTTAAATATTTACTTAAAATTTAAGTTAAATATTTTTTACTTATAAGTAACTTTTACAGTTATAAGTTAATTTTTTTTTACTTTTAAATAACTTTAAGTGATTTTTTTTTTACTTGTCAGTAACTTTTTACATTTTATAGTATTTTTTGTCGTATTAGTAGTATTTTTAGTTTTCAATAATTTTTACATAAAAGCGATTTTTTACTTATAAGTAATTTTTAATTATAATTTAATTATTCTTATCTTATAAATAATATTTTACTCAAAAGTATTTTTTAAATCGTAGTTTAGTCCTTGTTTGATCTCCATTATTTAAATACATTTTTTTCTTTTCTTCTTTTCTACCAAACATATTTCAATAAAATAATATTACACGTAAATAAAAAAAATTATTATTTTTTAACCACATATTTCTAACAATCTAATATTCCAAAATGCATTTTAACAATAAAATGGGATTCAAACATGAATTTTTTTGTTTATAAATAATTTTTTAGTTAATATATTTTTATTTACAAGTTAGTTTTGAAGAAAATATGTTGGTTCAAAATAATTATTTTATAGTGTAAAATTATAAGAGAATGTGAGAAATTGTCAAAATCCACCGATTTAGTGGATTGAGAGAACAGGTCAAAACTACACTGCATCGATTTTGGATGATTTTTAAACCAAAAATTATTAAGGAAATATAATAATTTGTAATTTTATATGTTTGATAAGTATTATTTCATGTGACCACGATTTTTAAAATGATTAAAAATTTAAAATAATATTAAAAATAAGAAAACTTTTTTTAAGCATAAGCCTCGACTAGGTTCGCTTAAGATTGAAGCTCCGCCTCCATGTCTAACCACGCTTTAGCCTTTTTAGAACACTGATTAATAGTATGCCATGCACAAAAGACTTGATGATTGAGTTTTAAAGTGCCTACTAGAATTTTATTTGCTCTAGAGTATGAAAAAGATGATAAATCAAAAATACCGTCGTGCAGATATTGCAATTTGAGCCGTTATTCATAAAAGTCTGGACATTTTGTTCGTGAGATGGGTCCAACCATTACCAAATGTCTTTATTGCATCGTAGCAAACATAAAAAATTGGACAAATTACATGGACTTCCTTGAGGTTTCTGAAAATTTCCGAAACAACATATGTCCTTTCAAAAATTATACAAAGTCGTTATATTTCAAATTTTGAATAACGCATACGTCATTTTACTACTTTTTTTTTTTCACATATTCGAATAAATAATAGTGATAATGTCTAAATGTCCTTATGGACTTTCTCTATATCGTAACTCTTTAAACAATGTAATACGTGTTCTAAATATTTATATTTTTAGAAATTTATAACTTATTTTACTCATCTTTTACTTCAATTAGAGGGTTGACAAGAAAATGAAGTTGTTAAATTGATGAATAATTTAAGTCATCTAAACAATAAACATTAGCAATAGAAATAAAAATAAAAATTGGGCGAAGGGGGCCTTCGCGGTCCTTTCCGTCCCGTCCTGTCCCGTCCCGTCCCGTCCCTGTCCCCGTCTCATTGGCAATTGTCAAGAAATATCTATTATTTTATTATTTATTTTTATTTTTGTTAGGTTACTATCCAATCTTGTGATTGGAGAACTTGAATTAATGACTTCTGCTTGTTACTTTATCATATGTAAATATATTTGAAGTATATCAAATTAGAGTATTTATTGATTTATATTTGAATTGATATTCTAAACAGCACTTTGTGTGATTTAATTAGAATTGTTAAAAATGGTTTTAGATTCGTCTAAATACTCGATTCATAATATCGAAGCAATCTCCAATTGATACAAATATTTATCAAAAAATAAATTAAAATTTTTTATTTTAAATGTCAAGAACGCAAATAAATTTACTCGACAAGAAAAACCAATCCAACATTTTCCAATCCAAAAACATACTTGGTGATAATGACCTCGAACCTCATCGCCCGACCATATGGCCCGAGGACTATCGACCCTTTTGTTGACCCGCCGTGTGGCTCTCCTCGGGTCCTCATCCTCGGGCTCGGGTACCCTGGGTACATGACATTTTCCTCGAGATTACCCCTTCTACCTCGTCATGCGCAAATCCCTGATTTGCTGGGACTTAGCTCGGAACATGCTTAATCCAACACCAGATAACAGGATCCTGCCACTAAACCCCATTCTAAGAGGACTCACACACCAGAATTCCACCCCCACTCAAGCGCGTGGGCAACATAAAACCTATTGTGTTGTGACTTCCAATCACACTAGGACTCCTAGGGATTCTAGCACTGTAACTCCTACGAATTTCAACGTCACAGTTCTACTAGGAGTCCACCACCTCTCTCTATAAATACATCTTTGCCATTCATTATCAAGGTAAGTTTTTTACACA
>CAIGRB010015000.1:31258-66165 GCA_903798255.1 Fraxinus quadrangulata
GCAAGCTGGTTCTTGATGTCCTGAATTATATTTTGGAGGAGAATAAAATACTTGTAGGAATGAAAAGAAATCATCGGGAGTGATATATTATATATAAAGAAAAGGAAAGGAAAGGAAAGGAATACGATTCCCATCTTGAATTCAACTTCTTGTTAAGTGTTTCAAAGTACAAGAGAATAGACTTTCATACTATATTATATATATTCGGTGTCTTTCTTGATTGTTTGAAATGTACGTATGTTATATCTTAAACGCTTTTAGAAGAATTCTACCGACTTGGCACAAAAGTATGAGTTGGTTTAAAATCACCTGAGAAGTAAGCTGGATCAAACCAATTTACTTACTAGTCCAGGATTTGAATGATAATATTATAAAGATCAAAACGCTTTTAATTTAAATCATACCCATTTTGAGCTTGTTATCCTCTTGCAAGTCTTCATTTTGATGCATTTACTCATTCTAAATCATATTTGTAAGGTATTGCTTGCTTGGAAAATAGTTATGATGTTGAGGTCTTAACTTCCGAGCATAGGATGGCCTTCAGGAGGACTATGATCCAAGCTTAATGATGTCTCGGTAACTCACTATAAATCTGGAAATCCACGTATAAAATGGCCTTATGATAATCTTTGATAAATATTTTAAAAGGTTTTAAAAAATGTCACGTACTGAAAAACATAAAAATAGATAATTGAGGTTGAGAAAATGCTGATTTCTCGTATTTTACACAACACACTCCAAAAGAAATGTAATAAAAATTACGTTGGAATTCAAAATATTTTCAGATAGGCAGTTGGGCAGTCTCTTTCATTTCAACATTTTATCCCTCTCTTATGCTTCATTTTCCCCTAAAGTTACTCCATTGCCCCCTCCTTCTTTGGGACTAAATTCTTACTTTATAAAGACAAACCGTACGATCTCTTTTTGTTTTTTGGCCCTCTCTTTTGGCAGAATTATGCCCTAAGTCTTTCTTAAATTACCCTAAATTATTAGACCGTTATATATTACATCCCATTGAGGTATTTTTGTTTAGTGGTCCTCGAAAAACTTTAATTGGGGATTTGGCTTGATAAAAGCATAATTTAGGATATCTTAAAATTAATATTAACAACTAAAGATAAGTTTTTTCAGTGTATTACATATCTCTTTTCTATAAATGTTTATTATTTTTTAAAGAAAGCTTTAAATGAAAAGAAAAACAAATATATGTGAACTTTGATAAGTGTATTCTATACGTATATATGACTTTCACCATCATGTCAATTGCGACAAAAGAATGCGTAACACTTGTATGCGTGTGTTTTTACAATTTTTTTCGATCATCCTCAACCTTGATTAGTTCTCTTCTAAATCATTATTGCCAAACTCAATTCCTATATTGATTTGCGAGCAAAAAGCCTACTATTCCAAGAAAATTTAGTTGGTGATAGAGAATGACTTGATGACAACTTCAACTATAGTTGTCGATATATAATTTTTGCTATTGAAAAGTTAATATTATAAACTTAAGCTAAGCTATTTCTTGTGTTGTTATTCATACTCTTATCAAGTACTAGTAAATGTTTAATATTTATCAAAGCAAACTTTAAATGATAAGAGACAAACTAATTGTAAACTCGATATGTGCATTCGACAGGCATACTACTATTTTCAAAATTATGTCACTGTTGATTGTACGAAATCATTTGCGTAAAGCGAAAGTAAAAATCAGATCAATCAACTATGATACGCATATCCGACATGTGTATCTTGAACGTTATCATTATGTCTACTGCTAATCGATACGACGATTCGCGTAAAGCGATAGTGAAATTCAAATCAAATCTTTTTACTGTAAAGAAAAGGAATATTAATCTTGTGAATTAGTAGAAAGAATAACATATTGCTTGATCACATAGAAGAAATCACACTTTATAACAAATTGCTTTTATTTGTTGCTTTTAATTTCAAAATTGAAGGACTTGTCATTCCAGTGAGCAATGGCCCTACTCTCCAAGTGCACCACTCCAATGAAGGCCCCACTATATTCATTTCTCGATTCCTTTCAATAATTTTAGTCAACTTAATTTCTTCTGACGTCCTCTTTAAATTTGTGATTTATTAATTATCTTACTAACAAATGTTAAAGAAAATGAACTGAACAGGTCGATTCGATTGGAGAAACTGAATAATTATTTATGTACTTGAAAACTGTATATAAAAGAGCCCGAATGGAATTCTATCGACCGACCGATCCAATAGAAAACCGAATGAACCGGCCAACTAGGTTTTCTCAGTTGGCTTCCCGTTTAGAAAAAAAATTATTAAGAATAGATTCGGCTTTGACATATATTGCCATCTGTTTATAAATGTTTCGTTATTGGCACATTTATTTTTTCAAATTCATGAAAATAGATTTTTTTTTACGTCATATAGTGTGCTTGCTTGAGCGCAAGGATCAAGAATTTGGGACAGTAGTATTTATTTGTTCATCTTATTTTATTTAATTAAGATTTTTTTTAACACAACGACTAAATTGTTTAAATTAATAATAGTAATTTCAAAAGGGCTTATAATCTCGTCTAAATTACATAAATTTAGGGTGAAAAATAAGAGAATCAATATTATTAACCTTTTTTGAGCAAGTGTGCTGAATAGTGATAAATAAATTATGAGCACCCAATAATATTAAATAAATTAATTTGTAAAGTAATATTTTTGAATAATTGCACTGATGTGGTTGAACATTGAGCATATGTATGGCATTATTTTTACTTTAAGCGCCAATGGTGCTAGTTTGTCAGTAAAAAGACATACTGTTATTCTGAAATAGAAACATCAAACGCGTAAAGTTCGTAGAGAATCAATCAATTTAAATTGGTAATCACATTTTTGTGGGTCATTGAAAGTTTTCATTTGATCGAGATATTATTTTTATTTTTTATTTCGTGACTCTTGTCAAGTGTCAACCAACCCGATGGCCCATAATTTTTTTATGAGTTCAATCTCTGTCCACCAATTAATATTAATTTCTTAACTCAAGTTTTATTTCCTTTTCCTTAAAAGAAAAAAGTTGAATACGAAAAATCGAAGACTAGGGTTAAACGTGCTTATAGGAAATAGTAAAAGAACGATAATTATCAAATAACCATTGTGATCCCATAAATGAATCAGCTAAGAAAATGCGATGAAAGTTATAAACTATGTTTCAAAAAAAAAAAAAAATTCAAGCCCATCAAATGGGCATTCGTGGTGTGAAGTGGATCAATAGTAACAAAACCAAGTCCAACTTTGTTCGAACTTCATGGTAAAGCTATAAGGCCCACTAGAACTTTCCTTAATGGACATTCAATCACGAACTCTATCGGGCCAGTAGCTTTTAGTGGTTGGCCCATCAAGTCCATCCGGATCCAAACTTTGCTAAACTTCCCTACATTGTCGGTAAATAGTTATTTTCTCTCACCACCACCTTTGTTGCCGGCAATCTGTGTCCCGGCGATGAGTGATATGAGGTCATGCGACCTCTTTATAATCGTCACCATCATATATTATAATATCAAAATAATGAATGAAGAGTCACACACACGACATTCTAAAGAGGACACAATAATATCGTATAGAAGAGTCGGAGTCTCACATTAATCATATACGAACAATAACGGCATTGAAAATAGTAAACTTATCTATGGGTCGTGTTCATCTTCATCTACCATTTTCAACTATGCGAACATGCATCATGATAATACGGGATATATACTTATACGGTATCATTGTCTAAAGTACATCTGATTATTCAATATACTATTGCACCTTTTGGACACAATATATGAGACGTCATTAGTTAAAATAACTTTCAGATGCCATCATCAATTCAAATGGCCAGCGACGAAGAGGATATTGAGGGGTGTAAACCAAAATTTCCAATTACTTTAACTAATTACCTAAATAAATGATTTTTCAAAAAAATAATATTGATGACCTGGTTTCTCAATCAAAAAAATTATGTATAGGGTTATATGACTAATTTTCTCAACATATTTTTAAATGGAAGAACTTTGCTCCACGTATAAAATTTTTAGACAAAATTAATACAAAGGAAACAGTTGTCTCCATGTGATTGACTGCTGCCAAAAATTGTTCATGGACACAGATGTCTCCCTATTTTAATTCTGTTAAAAAAATTATGTACCTTTAGAAAAATACTAAATGGAATGACGTTGTCGTAAGGATGTAAACCTAAACAAGACCACTCGGCCTCAATTGGTCCAAACCACGCCCAACATGGCTCGTAGTGAATTAGCATGTACATTATTTTGTTTTATTATTTTTCTAAGAATAAAAGAAAAGCAAAAGTTTTCAATAAAAGTTGTTCGAGTTGATGGGCAACCCTACAAGGGCCGTGCTTGCATGGTCATGTCGAACATCATACTTTTTTCTCAGGCCAATTTAGTTTGGTCCACCAATAACACATGAATCAATTTTAAGATACGAGTTACTTAAAAATGACCCAATTCAATTCACTTGACCAGCTAAAAGATGATAGAATTTGGATTTGATGGACATAGGAGAAAATGTCTCACGGGAGAAATAGTGGTAAGTTATATTTGAAGTTGAGCCATCAATATTCAATAATGTCCATTTCCACTATGTACTTCATTGTTAGGTACCTGCGTGAACTCCAAAAACTGTCGGGCCAACTTCAAGAAAGGCGAAGGGGGTAGAACCCCACGAATATTAACACCCGTGACTCGTTATCTATAAAATGCAATAATTTCTTCTTCTGATTTTCTTTTCTCGAAAAGAGTTTTATGAAAAAAACCACTTTAGATCAAGTTTTTTAATTGAATAAAATATTTCACAAAATTATTCGAACATGTTTAAAAATATTTTTTTTAATCTTAACCGAAGCTTTTAACTTTTCAAGGTCTTCCAAACAAGTCTTTAATTTCTACGACAGATTACGTCTTTATTTTCTAAAAAAAAAAAAAAAAACTAAGAAATATCGGTTAAAATTCATTTAATAAATAATTGCACGTAATAAGTACATGCATCTTCTGGGACTTGGACGAATACGACCTTCGTCTGACGTTTTAATCTAATTTGGATTAATCAGAGTGCTCAAATACACATTGGGTGGCATTGAAGAGCTCGAGCCAACATATCCATCTTTCCAGAAATTGTGGAAACCATATGCTTTCATGGTGCATTTTTCGATGATGACGGGGTTCAAACAAAGGCAAAACAATACAAACCACTCCTCCGCCCTGGTTAGTACAAAGGACAAATTCGTCCTTTCACTTCCAACCAGCTCATTTAATTCAGCGATCAAGCACACTTTCGGCCTTTCACTGTCATTGCCTTTTGCTATCATCATTCAATGAACTCGGGAAAATTTCACTTAAGGTCACTCGACTTTGATTTTATTTTAATTTCATAGCTCGATTTACATTTTATTTAATTTTCATCACTTATCTTATATTCGCATTCCATTTTGACTATATGTTTGAAACAATTATCATATGGGTTAGTTACAATAATAATAACAGAAGTTTTGAATAATTACACCAATAATCGTTGGAAGTTATTTTTCGATAATAATCACTCAAAATTTTAAATATTACACTAATCACTCAATCAAAGAAATAAACGTTAAATCCTATGCGACACTACTATGCTCATGTTTAGTTTCGCTAAAAATAATATTTTTTTTGTATATTTTGATAAAAGTTATGAGTATCATAAAATGTGTGGTTAAAATTAATTGTCGACTTTATTTTTTATTTTTATAAACTTTTTAGTTAAATCAAATAGGGATTATATAATTAAAGTCTGAAAATCAAATTAAGATAAGCTTCCGTTTAAGCCACATTAAAATTTTAATTCTTATTCTTCTACACATTTTCAATCACACATTTTTCAATAAAGTAATATTTTTCATCATATCAATAACTTTTCATTCTTTTTCAACCGCACATTCTTCATCAATCTACTATTTCAAAATATATTTTTCTAAAATAATGTGACTCAAACACACCCTAAAGTTGTATTACACTTTGCCATCTCAACATAAATTCTCAATTCCTAACTTTCAATTTTACTGATTTGACATAATAAATGATGTTATTTGATAACAATTTGACAATTACAGACTTGAATGAACCTTGATGTAATCCCTACAAAACTTAAGTGACCATTTACTTAATAAACCTTATCTAAAATGATGAAATTTGATACATGTCATTTGTCAATAAGAGAATAATTAAAGTAGAATCGATATTTTTCAACACCCAACATAAATATGTTGTCAAAATTTTAGCTTCATAAATTTTGTTAATTAGATACGGAAGATTGTCGACTATTACAAAGGATGTCAAAATAGGTGACGATTCAGATTAATAAATTTACAATCAGGATTTGTTCATTTTTATCTTGGGTTTGAACTTGTTCATTTAAAAATATAATTTAGACTAGGTTCATACCAGCCCAAGGATCCACCAATATTGTAGAGAGGGCTTTCGTAACTCATCATTTCTATGAAGATTTTAATGAGATAAAAATAAGTCACCAGTTAAAAGGAATGAAAAAATCTGTTTCTTTTTAAAAAAAAGCACATCAAATTTTAGAAATAGTCCTTAGATAAGCAATCAAAAGAGTGTTCAAAATAGCATTTGACTTTTTTTTAACACAATTATGCATACTAAGTCACCAATTATAGGTTATCAGATTAGACAATCAAGCACGATATAGTTTGAACCGTCTCGAACTAATTCGAATTCGATTTTTTAACTAGGTGGATGATATTAAAACTAGGCTGCGTGACCCATTTTGACACCATTACTGGCAGATTTGATCCCCGTATTAGACATAATGGTTAAATTGAAATAAAAATTTGAACTATATGATCAGGTTGATATAAAGTAAAGTTAGATGACTAACGTGAAAAAAAAAACCCTGTGAGCTGAGTGACCTTTAATTAAATTACCCAAATCCACTCTCAAATTCAGGAATGGCTTGCAGAGTTGGCAATGTCTTCTTCTGTTTGCCTATATACTCACAACTCTCTCTCTCTCTCTCTCTCTCTCTCTCTCTAAATTACTTTCTTTGTCATTTAAGAAGCTGAAATTCTCTGCTTTATTCTCAATTCTTCATTTAATTCATAGAATTTATCTCACATTGAATTATTTAGCGTCCTCAGAGTTCTTCATTCTTCTGAGTGTGTGTGGTGTGTGTGAGAGAAAGGGAGTTTGCATTTGTATGACAAAACGATGCCGTTGGTTAGAGTGGAAGTAAGGAATGAATACGGACTCGGAGCACCGGAGATGCACGAAAATGTGAATAATGAGGATCCGAAGGCGGTGCTGGATGGAGTTGCTGTTGCCGGCCTCGTCGGAATCTTACGTCAGCTCGGCGATCTCGCTGAGTACGGTTTTTTTCCCCCCCTAAGTTCGGCTTTATTTATCGATATCTGAAGTTCTTTTTGTTGCTTTTTCGTGTTGTTTAGTGGATTTTTTTTTTTTAATTTCGAAAATCCGTTGTTTTAACTACTTCTGCTTCTGTATAATTTTCTTTTCAATTTTTGAACGTGTGTTGTTTCTGCTGAAGTCTGTTAAAATTGATTATTGTCCATATTCTATATTTGTCACGTTCTAGTGAAAAAATGCAAACTATGAAAAACTTTAGCTACTTAACAACGATATGAAAATTCTTTGAAGACTTAGGTCATGATTAATGCGGTAAGAGGTCAATACGGTCTGAATTCTGCATCTTTATATGAATTAGATGATGGTCTGTTTTCCTTATGTTGCCATAATCTTATCATAATTTGAGATGAAAAAGGAATAGTTTTTAAATTGTGAACTGGTAAAGCGAACGTCCATTTCGTTTATGTTGGGCATGTGTTCCACCTCTAGTCTATGTAATGCAGACTATCGAGATCTTCTGGTGTTGAAATTCCCTCATCTTCAACTACATTTGTACTTGGTGCTGTTGTATGCAAATTGTGAAATTGAGAGGAACTCTTAATTACCTTTCGTTTGGGAAGAACTTATAAATTAATTCATAAATAGATAGAACGAGTGGCGGATAAGTAGACAGTACTTCTGAATCTATTGGAATGTGCGGTTGAAACTAAAGATCGACCATTTATAAATGATTTATAAATTTTTCCAAACGGAGGCTTAGTTTTATTGATGTTATTTATCTTGTTATATTTATTAAGTGAAGGCAAAGTAGTCACTAGCTTATTTTTTACGTTTCTATGTTATTTTTGTTTTAAATAGGGGCTTATGTTTTCAATGTAAACTTGGTTGTTTATGAATATTTATTAAAATATTGGATATGCGCCCAATGTTTAATTCGTGCGGAATATGTATTTGTAATCTTTATTCTTATTTATGCCTCCTCCTGCGTCAGTACTATTGTTTAATTGTGACTTTCTGATTAGAAAAAATACGTCTATAAAAAAACTGCTGTCGTCAATTTGCCCATAATATATCATTGCACTTGTGTCCTATGCTCTTCTATCTTTGGTCTATTTGCGTCTTCACGTAAGTTTCTGTTTGGTGATCAATCTGAGGTCAGGTTATCATAATCAGGCGAAAGCTGTAGTCTTCTACTGTTTAAATGTATGTCTGCTCTGAAAGAAAACATAATCACAATTATCCTGCAGAAAAATACAGACATAGAAATAAGACGTGTTCTACAATGCTACTTCTATCAGGATTCTGTTGGTTATGGACTATGGTCTTCAGTAATCAAGAGTTTCAAACACTGTTACAGTATCAAAACTGAAATAGCGTTATTCTCTGGTAGATTTGCAGCGGATGTTTTCCATGACTTACAGGAAGAAGTGATGATCACATCTTTTAGAAGCCGTAAGTTGATGGTTCGTTTGCAACAAATTGATAATGCACTTCCTCCGCTTGAAAAGGCTGTGCTAGCCCAGAGGAGCCACTTACACCTTGCTTATACAGCGGGTATGGTTAACTGCCTCGCTTTGACATTTTCACATTGACAACCTTTCGCCATTCCTAGTTCCAGTACAGTGATTGTAGAAATTACATTACTAGACAAAACTTTGTCTGGATCTTCAACTTTAGAGTTGTTACCCTTGATGCAAAATCATTCTTCCGACTTATCTACTTGACTACTTCCTTATGATAAAAGTTGATTTCAGGTTGCAATTGGCATGCTCGTATCCGGTGTGGACAAAATCATTTTATATATGGTGATATGCCTCAATTTATTATGGATTCTTATGAAGACTGTCGCAGTCCTCCACGTTTGCACTTGCTTGATAAGTATGGCAAGTCTTCAAGTATATATCCTGATTCTTTTTGTTGGCTATCCATTTAAAGTCTGAGCTTCTTATAGGTTTGATCCTGGTGATCATGGTTCTTGCTTGAGAAGGTATTCAGATCCTACTTTCTTTAAGAGAGCATCAGCAGGTTATGGTGAAGCATGTAGCAAGAAAATTCAGAAAGATAAGAAGGTACGCCGGGCTGAGGTATTGCTTCTAAAACCAATGCAGAAACTCAAACTTAATGCATCACTTGTTACAAGAGCAAGAGATCTCTACGTGCTGGATAACTCTTAAAGGCATTAATTAAATCGTCTTTCCTTTCCATGCATCAAGCTGTTCTAGAGAGGCCTGAACTGTATTTACAAAATGGCACTGGAGTAACATTAGCCAAGAAACATTTTTGGTCAAATCATCTGGAAAGTGTGAAACTACATTCAAGATATATTTGCATTCATGCAGTTATGAAATGGATTAAAAGATATTTTTGGAGTACTAGGGACAAAATCTTTTATTTTTGTCTCCTTGATATTTAATGAAGAGTAAATGGAAGAAAAGTATGCATGAATTTGGGTTTTCCTCAAATATAAAGATCAAGTCAAGTGATTTTATAATATTTTTTTTCCCAGAAGTGCATAGATAACATTTTTTCTTCAGTTCTCATTTATAGGTGTTCAAGAAGTATATCAAATTTCTATGAAACTACTTTCAGATTGTTTTCTTAATGAGGTGGACAGCTTTACAGCTGATTGCTGCTAGATCATTTTTCCATTTCAGAAATGATAATACTCTGTGATTACCGAGTGTAATCAGATGAGGTTTTGATTCATCTCTTTGTGTTAACCTGAATTGCTTCTTATGCATGGTCTTTTTTCCTGTTAATGAATATGGCTCTTGAATTTTCTCTGATTATTGGTGCGGCTTTAAAACAAAGCAATTGTTGGATTAGTTTATTAATACTCTGACGGTGCCAAAAGAAACTATAGAAGAACATCCAAAAGATTACACTGTATTATTCATCCTCATTGTGTTAACTTGTGTGCTCTAGTTTTTTTTACTTTTTACTATGTAGCCAATAATTTTAAAGTACTAATACGTGCCAAAATATTGAGCAGAGAAGGAGATCATGGCTCAAGAATGGAAAAGTACCACGAGGTGCATCAATTCCCGATCACAGTGGCAGGTATTTGCCTTTTGTTTAAATTTTGAAGCAAAAACAGATAAAGAGATAAATGAACAAGGAAATAGGTGGTGTAAACATGGGACTAGTCTACGACTTGGTTTGTTAAATAGGAAAACTTCTGATTTTAGGTTGACAAGGATTAAGTTTGTGAATCTTTGATCATTCCAGAATGCAGTGCACAAAACTGAATGTTGATGAACAAGGTTCCGCTTCTCAAACAGCGACCACATATAATGAGACATTCAAGTCAGATTTTGTGGAGCAATCAAATATAGATTCAAGAAATAAATTAGGCCTCATTGAATGTGTTATTAGTCCAAGTTACTCAAAAAAACCCGATGAGCAAGAATGTAAAGAATCCTCTTCACCATCAAAGAGGCAACACAGTGCTTCCCCAGATTGCAGTTTTCTAGAGAAAAAAGGTTCAGATTTACATCATGATAGTCACAATAATTTATCACTAGAGCAAATTAGCTATTCTTCATCTTCAGTTAGTTGGGATGAAAAGGAAGAAATGCTGGAGCCCATAGCAGAGCATGATCGATATGGAAACTTGGGATCGTTTCCCCCAAATTTTGAGCTAGAAATGCACGTGCATAAAAAATCATCTTCTCCATCAAAGAGGCAACTCAGTGATTCCCCAGGTTACAATTTTCTTAAGGAAAGTGATTCAGGTGCATATGATGATACACGGAATAATTTAGTACTAGCGCAAACTGGACATTCTTCGTCTTCAGTTATTTGGGATGAAAAGGCAGAAATACTGGAGCTGGAGCCTACTGCAGAATATGATCGTGGTGGAAATTTAAGTTCATTTTCCCCAAATTTTGAACTAGGAATTCAAGGTGATACAGCTGATGATTTTGAAATTGTTGACCAAATAATTGTTCATCATTGTAACGAAACTGTGCCAATGCTGGAATCTGGTGAAAACCAGCTTGATGACATTGAAAGTGAAACAGACAATTTCATGGATGCTCTTCATACCATTGAGTCTGAGTCTGAAACTGATAAAGACTGCACAACGAAGCATGAAGTACAGCATTACTCTAAATTGGAGGACAAAGCAGTAGTTGACGTATCATGTGGGTTTAGGACACATCATTCTGAATTTCATTCATCAAATTTTGAATCTGACATTTTGGCCAACAGTTCTCTTGTAAATGGTATTGATGGATGTGATCCCATTTCAAGTAGTGATGGGCACAATCCCATTTCAATGTCTCCCAATAATGCTTGTTCATCTTACCGTTTTATTGACAGAGAAGCAGCAAAAGATAAATTCAACCCAGTCTTCTTCGAGCACAATGCTCATTTACAGTCAACTCAAAAGGCTAGTGAGTTATTGAATCCAGGCAGTCTGCAAGGTGTTGATTCTCATAAAAAGGATAATATTGATGATGGGGTAAAAGTAGAATGCGCCTTTGGAAAAGTATCGTCATCAGACTTGGTTGAGGATACGTCAAGGATGCCAATTCCTGGTAGGACAACGAACAGTCCCAAATCTCAGGTACCAGCACCAGAACCTTCCAGCATTGCTTCAGTAATGTTCTGGACAAATGGTGGCTTGTTAGGACTTGAGCCATCAAAGCCTCCTGATTGCAGTGTTTTAAATGCTATCCCTAAAAGTCCAATGGATGCCGAAGATGGAAAAGTTAGTACTTTTAGTCAGAGCAGCCTTCTCAGTAGCGGTAAAGATGCAGGTAAACCTGATCAAATGGGGAGCTCTGAAAACATTGAACGTGTTATGCAGGCGGATTGCTCGACTTCATGCCAAGATGATGGGCTCTCACTTAGGAAGGAATCTTGGAAATATTCACCTGTGGATTTAAATGTCAAACTTGAAAAATCTAGTGATTCAACTCATTTTCCAGCTGTCAAATTGGATGTCCAAAGGGCAAAAGAGAACCAGGAGAATAACAAAAGTTCATCTCGGATGCTTGAACTTGGCAACAGACTCACCAATGGATCTAACCAAAGACTCTCACTTGAGGTGTACGAAGAATATGGTCCTACCAGAGAAGTGAATGCAGATGTTTTCAAGCAGAACAATAATCTAAGTGTTGCACATCAAACATCGTCTAAAGATTTGTTTGGAGCTGGATCTCGTATTATGTCACCTTCTTCATCTCCACCTCTTGAGCACATGAAGATATTGTTCCATCCAATTCAGGACTTTGAGACATCCAAGCTGAAATTGAAATTTCCTGATGGCAATGATAATCCTGAAAGCAGCAGAGATATTTTTACTTCATTTCAGTTGGTTCCAGAGGCATCCATTGCATGGCACAATGTTGCTTCTGACTCGGATGATCAGACATTCTATAGATCATCACCTTCTGTATCAGATGATTGTCTTAGCAATCAGTCGGAGTCAGATTCTGAGCAGTGGGAATCTAATGATTGTCCCAGTAACAAGGACCAGGATGTATATGATGCATTACGTAGAATCTCATTGACAGATTGCACTTCAACAATTATGGAAAATGAAAGGACAAACCATGGAGAGATCTATGGCAGCAGTGGACTTCAATCTCGCCATTCATTCAATCTTCCTAGTTTGGACACTCTAAATAACTCATTTACGGAAGATTGGCCCAATGCGATGTCTGAAAGCCCTAAGGCCCCTAACTGTGCAGTTAATCTTAAGCTTTCAACATCTACAATTTCTCAGCAATCTAAGCCAGATCCCCTTGAGCAAGATCAAATTACTGAGAGCACAGATTTGCTAAAAAACAAGGTATGTTATCCCAATTTTCCTTTTTTGAGTTGTGCTTTTATCTTAATTCATTAAAGCTGCACGCCTGTACCACATACACAAAAGTTCTAATACTTTATGTTATTTTTAGGTTTGGCAATCCGACTTGCAGAAGAAGAACAGACGAAAAGAAACTAATCAGGCTGCATGCACTAAGAGCATGGATGAACAGGAGGATTTTCTGCACCAGATTAGAACAACAGTGAGTTACCATGATGTGAATCATTTATATTTTGTTGAGCAAGTACACAAGAAGTCAACCAATTAATATAGAACTTCTTAAATACTAGTATCAGATAGAGATAATCTGGAATGTTGTAGTTGCATTCTTGCTTTACTAGTTGTCCATGTAGTTTTCCTTGGTAATGTACTATATGTTGTCATAAATAAGGATTTTTCTACCATTTCCATCAAATATTTTGTACATAAAGCTAAACATTATCCTAAGAAACTCTCAGGGGGCACAAACTTCTCATACTATGTGGTTTTGTTTCCATTAAGTTCTGATTCTCATCTAAATTCTTCGATGTCTATTACCTTTGTTTCCATTTATCTTCCTTGTAGTCCGGTGCACATAGCATAAATTTCATTCTCTCTTCTTAATAGCTATAATTATAAGCATATAATTGACATAGCTACAAGGAAGAACTGGTGCCCTGATCCCATAAATAGTGACTGCATTGTTTATTTGCAATTTTCTTTGAATCATTGACCTGTGCTTCTGCCTTTATTGTATGATTTCCAGTCATCCAATCTAAGACCAATTGTGTCGACAAAATCAACTATGACATCAGGGCCCCCTGCCAATGTCAAAGTCACTGCAATATTGGAGAAGGCAAATTCAATCCGTCAGGTCCATCTCTCTCACCCTCCGACCACACCCGAAAAAAGAAAGAAAAGCTAAGCACTAGTTACCTTAGCTGTTAAACTGCTCACTGTTTCATTTGTTGACTGTTCAGGCTGTTGGAAGTGATGATGATAATTGGAGTGACACTTAGATATTCTCTGGGCGTGTTATGGTGGCAATGCATTGAAAAAGATGTAATGCTAATTTGCAGGTATTTCTTAATACCTTGATGAGATCATTTCTTTCAGTAGCTGTAATTGATGGCTTTGCTATGCTTACAATGTTAGTGATGAATCCTTTTCTGCTATCTGTAAGATCCATACATTTGATGAAATTCAATAATTTCTTATCATTTAAGGCGTGTTATGTACACAAATATGGCCCTTGCACTAGATTTTTGTCGGATTGTGATAATTACACTCATATATAGAAATGATCTAACAAGTACCCGTGTTTAGCATTAGGCAGGCAATTTTAACAATTTATATCTTGATTGATAAGCCACACAAGAAAGCAACTATTCATTTAGCCTTTCCAACACATCCCACTGTACTTCATCAAATAATTGATATAATTTGAAAGAAAGTAATTTCTTTCACAATTGTGATACGATATCAGTTGAAAATGTTAGAAGATTTTAGAGATGGTTTCACTGGATATCTAACAACTAGAATTTTCTCTTTTCACCGAGTAACTCTGGAAAAAGTCATAAATTCTCTTTTTTGAACAGTTGGGTAGCGAACAAAGTAATGAGAAAACACCTAAGAGACTCTAAAGTTCCCTAAACAAAAAAGTGCACATCTTTCCAATTAAAGAATGTAAGCGTTTGTTGTCAAGATTATACATGGGGGAAAAAGGAAGTTGGAAATGAGGCCAACTTTTAAATTAATCTAATGAAGATATCTTTATTAAAGTAATCCCATTATCCAACCCTACTTTATATTTAATTATTTTCAACTAAAAACACACGACAGACACTTGTATATGAGATGAGAAAAGTAACAACAAAAAAAGTTAATTTCAAATTCTTACAGATTATTTCAAAAGGAAAAGGCGTTAATCTATAAGAAATATCATTACTATAATAAGCATTTAGCTTCTCTTTTTGGGTCTTCTTTTATGTATATATATATATATATATGGAAAAGTACCTTATCCGATTTTAGGTTTTTCTAACTATACTCAACAGTTGACACGTAAAATTCAAATAATATAAATCAAAATTTGATTGGACAGAGATATTTATATTCTATAATTTTCGTTTATGGACAAGTTTCAAATATCGAACTCTTTGACATCTAAGAATAGTTTCTCGAATTTAAAAAAATGTTCAAATAGCATTGCGTCCTATCTCAAGTCTTTCATCAAAGTGCAAGGTATATTTTAAAATCAATGTTGTATACCTAAACTGGATTGACCGGTTTGATGGAAATAAATTTCGATATTCAGTCCGAGTATATGCCACAGTGAATTTTAATAAGAACCAAAAAGAGTCTTAATACTTAGCCAGATTCACTATTTGACGTTTTGGCTTTTTCAAATTTTATATCTACAAACGTCACCATTAAGAATTGAAAACCGATAACCCAGAGCCATGATGTGCCAAAATATTTGTATAATCTTTGATAATCGATAAGAAGCCAAATGGATTACATATATTAATCTTATCAAAAATTCTTTTGGCTTTTTGATTTATCTCTTTAAACATCTCTATCTTTAGGCTCCATTTCTAGTTACTATGTACTCAAAGAGTTATGCTACATGTACAGAATTTCCTACACAGATTTTTTACAGATACATAGTTGTCATTTTTCCATCGACAGTTAGCAAAATAGAAAAAATATGCTGCCAATCACCTGTATAGATTCTGCAAAAAAAAAAAAAATCTGTTCTCATGGCTTTTTTCCGTATTCAAACTACTTGTCCAGGGACTTTGTATTATGAAGTGGAAATAAAGTTCAGCATCAACTTTCTTACTCTACCCCAAACTTAGTGCTCTTGGCGGCTCTCATCATAACCTATACAACTAGCATGCTACCTTCAGGAGAAAGACTAGTTTCGCAGTATCATCCATATTAAAAATTAGTTACCTGAATGCCGGTTTTGAAACTTGAGTCACTGATGCGTTGTCTAGACATTAGAAATGTAACTTTTAAGTACTATTATTGAATTTAATCACTCGTGAAGAATCTCTCTTGTGAAATTATAAATACATTAAACACTTTTTACTTACGAGTCAACTTTCAAAATGAGTTCCGTCAAATTTACTTGCAACGTGCACAAACTCCCATCCACCACCAAGCCCGGGTTTATGCACTTCTATCTTTCTTTTAGCTTTTAGAGGTACATGTTTCTCTCTCTCTCTCTCTCTCTCTCTCTCTCTCTCTCTCTCTCTCTCTCTCTCTCTCTCTCTCTCTACCTATATATATCTATCAACGACCTAACATGCATCTTAATACACTTTAACATTCTTTCCTAATCTCAAAATCTCTCTCTCTCTCTCTCGAAGATGGGTGAAATACAAGACATCAACAATTTATCTGGGATCAAGTTATTTGGTGCAATAATAGCAGTTCAAGAGAAACAATCAACAAACAATGATGAACCAAAAAAAGGTGATCAAACGGTAGAGAAAAGGCCACAAAAGATCATTCCATGCCCAAGATGCCAAAGCATGGAAACAAAGTTTTCTTACTTCAACAACTACAATGTTAACCAGCCTAGACACTTTTGTAAGGGCTGCCAAAGGTACTGGACTGCCGGTGGGGCCCTCAGAAAAGTACCGGTTGGCTCTGGTCGACGGAAAACATATCAGAGGGTTGCTTATTAGATGCTTATCAGGTGCAACAATTAGAGTTTTATGCAGTGGAGGAGTGGCAATTGGATCATGGCATGTTCCGGCGTCCTTTCTGGCCAAGAGGAGGAGAAATACGTGAGGCTTGGTGACAGTTGAGAGGTGACAATTCCGAGTCACCCGGGAAGAAAGGTCAAATGGCATGACAAGGCCATATGCTCGTTTTGATATCGTAGAGTATAGCTCACATTCAAACATCTGGTGGATGGGCAACGCCCTTGAAGATTCGGATAGAAAAAAGTTGCTAGTTGCCTTCGCTTCACGATTTGCTGTAATACTAAATATAGTTTCATAATTAATACTTTAACATTGATCCGTAATTTGCTAAAATATCCAACTGGGTACATAAAATACCGTGAATTAGGTAAGGAGAAAATTTTGGTGTTGCTGATGATGAATTTGTCCAATGAAAATGGTCCCAGGATAGATAATCAAATATCTATGAATATTAACTTATTGCAATAATCTGAAATTATGTGTTATTAAAAGTTCAAGCATTAAACTCGAAAAGAAAAGGTGAAAGTAAAACTTTTGACTTTCGAGTCATAGTAGTTAAAACTATTTCTTAACTTTTATTTGAACTTGAATTGCAATTTGTTAATATATTGATTTTATTAAAAATATTGAATTGTTAACTTTTGAAAGTGTTAAAAATTTTAATAATTTCAATAAAAAGTAATTAAACATTTCGTGAGCTTACGAGCAATTCTCCTTATAAGCCAATTATAAATTGTAAATTTTCATTTTCATTTTTGCAATAATTGAAAAGTTTATTTATTTAAATTAGCGGCTAGAGCACTTAGTTCAAGGTGTATCGATCCACACTGTTGATTGAAAAGTTCCAACATAGTGCTTTGCGAGGGAGAGAGCGTTTGCTACATCATTTGCTCCACGGAGAATAAGATTACGTTGTAAATTCGAGGAAAAAAAACTCAACTCCTTAAATTTTTAACCTGCCAACTTTTCCACAAGACCACAATCAAATTTTCCATATCAGCTGTTGTCAATTTCTCCGAAGCACACAGTAAAATTGCTCCCGCGTTATCCCATTCAAAATTGTGTTTTAATTCAATAATCTTCCCCTTAAATAGAGAAATAATTTGTATTTTAGAATTTCGAAACTTCCTAATTATTAATTTTTAAAAAAGTAAATATTATTGAAGGAGAAGTAATAAAATAGCAATTAACACACTTAAGATTAACAATGGTATTTTTTGCCTGTGATAATTAATTGACAATGAAAATTTAAAATATTTAAATTTGAAAAACTTATTTTTAACAAATTTAATTTACCGACAGTTTTGTCACATTGCTATCATTGATTTTTTTCTCATAATCTACAAAATTTATTGTCTCTCCACGAGAAAATTCTTGGGAACTTCATAAAAACAAAAAAAACAAAAATTTTCCTACACAAATTGGTACTTTCAAAGCTATGACAAAAAAACTAAAAAAATTAAAAAATTGAGGAAATTAAGGATCTTGTAATAAATCAGACTCCTCCTTGTTCACAGATCTGGGGGCAAGATACCCAATTCCTTGTAGAGTTCTACACATTCTGGTAGAGCTTTTTTCTTAAAAAATCCAAGAGCGTTAGCTGTGCGGACATTACCATGGATACCATTGTTCGTTGTGAGTGTAATTCTTGATGATTGTTTTGCCCATCCTTCGTCTGGAATTTCATCACAATCTTTTATGGTGCTTGAAATCAGTTTGATTTCGCAAATTTCGTCCTCATGATCCCCTTCAACAAATAGGCGATAGATGCCTTTTTCATTAGTTTTACCTGTAACAGTGTATGTTATGTTGCTTTCGTCGTCGCCTCTACATTGGAGTTTTACACCAGCACCTACATGAAGAAAGTATGCGTATAAGTTATATATCATGACAAGTGCAATTATGGACAAGATATGTGATTTTAAGAAATGACTGATTTATTTACTCTTTCAATAATTGAGTTATTACGAGTGTTATAAGAGTTTGCCATTAATGATTCTACCTATGAGATACAAAATATTGGCACGCCGAGTTCAACATGAGTGGCATTTTATACGAATTATAATAATACGTTAACATAGTAATGTACCAGGCATGAACTCGGTAAGCTTATTAATGAATTGAGCACGACAAGTGTCACAATACACTTGTCCCTCAACGTAGAAAGATTCCTTGATGGGAGAGCCTTGGGAGTTCACGACACTGGGGAGAGACAAGAAGAATAAAACTATAACAAAGAGAATTGAAAATTGAACATGCCTTGCCATTTTCAAGTAGTTGTAAGAAAATTAGGTTGTCTTTTGTACCAAGACAACGTTGGTATATTTATAGGAAAAAAAATTCGGAAGCATGGTTATAGGAAGGTTAGTTTGTTATTGTTTGGGGGCAGTTATTTATTTGTGGCCATTGTGTGTGTTGATCTCTTGAGGGTAAAAATTCACCTCCACCTTTTTGAAATAATATTTTTAATTATTATAGAATTATTATCTTGTTCCTCTGATTTAAATACCGCACCCACTAAGTTAATTTCATGGATTCGCCTCTGATTTAAATCCCGCACCCACTAAGTTAATTTCATGGCTCCGCCTCTGATCAACATAGCTTGATATATATCGTGCCATTTCATGTTCATAATTTAAAAGACGGCCCATCGAACCCTTTTTTAACATTCATGCAAGCAAGTCTCATTAGTTAGTGTACACGTACCATTATAATACTTTTTTCACAAGTTGTCTTTCAAAAACAAGAGTATTTTAATCTCTCTTGAAGTTGTCGCTCATTTTCACTCGGCTTATGGTTGGGTTTTTTTAGTATTGTGAATGATCCGTTTGGTTCTCAAATTTTAGATAGAAATCGTGCTACCCATGTCAAGTTTTGGACATGTTTTAAATCCACGCGAGCAAGTCTCGTTAGTTTTTGTAGCAAGAGTGACCTCTTAATTGAAATAATTATGGACTTTCATGATTTGATTGAAACACTTAGCCCCTGATTGGCTTGAATTAAAATTTCAAGTCAAAGTTAACAATTAATTTTAATTACACATTTCATGGTATCCACAATTTTTCAAACACACATTTTATTATTTTTTACTAAAATTTACTAAAAATTTGATTTTAATCTCTATTAAATAAGGGCTTAAAGGTGACTCAATTGAGACACTAGCCAAAGTTGGGCTCGAGTTTATTTGGGCCTAGAGCCCAACAAGTCCCACCAAACGGGTTCAAGCCGGGCAATTCAAGAAAATAGAAAGGGCAACTTAAAAAAATACCCCTAAAATTAGGGGTCTTTAGAAAAATTAAATGAAAAGTATTTTGGAAGTAAAAAATATTATCATTTTATTATTATTAAAAAGTGACACAATGTCTCTTTTTAAAGTTAAGTATTATTTTTTTATTAAAAAATGACATACAATCTCGCTTTTATTAAGTGATGTTTGTTACTAAAAAAAGTGACAAAAATTTTAAGAAAGTAATAGGAAAAAAGTGACAAACATTATAAAAGGCACAAAAATTCGAAAAACTGATACTTAGAATCAGTTTAATAAAATGACGGAAATTAAAAAAAATGACAAAACACCAATCAAAACTTTGGAATCAATTCAATAAAGTGACATTAAAAAAATGATAAAAACTAAAAAAAATGATAAAACACCGATCAAAACCTTAGAATTAGTGCAATAAAGTAACAAAAATTTAAAAAGTGACAAAAACTCAAAAAAGTGACGAACACTTCAAAACATGACAAATACCACAAAAAGTGAAATAATGTTTAACATCAATCAAAAACTTTAGAAGAGATTCAAGGGATGGTTGATTTTCTTTTTCATGTCGTCTATTTGTAATTATGTTTCACTTTTATTAACTAAAAATAGAAAATAACCATATTTTTAGAGACATAACTACCAATAAGTTGGAAGTGATAAAAATTCAAAAAAATGACCTTTTTTTTAGGATCAAACTTCTTGATTCTCCTATGTCAATGAACCATTATGATACGTCAGTGTCAAACTGTAGAGCTATATTCCTAATGAAAAAGATTCCATATTCGACTCAATCCAAGACTTTAATATCAAGAATTCACATGCATGGACATTTTGTACATCCCATACATGCAAGTGTACACCAAGTACATAAATATGTACAAACATTAAAGCAATACAATACACAATTAGATGAAAAGATTCCTGATTCTACTAAAAGTTTATGCACAACATAAAATGTTGCCAAAGGGAGTGGCTGAGAGTGACTGTGTCATCTGACCACTGACGAAAATTGAAAAAGTGACACAAACTCAAAAAAGTAATAAACATTACCAAAAGTCACAAAATAGCTTGGTTGCTCTTTCATTGCACTTCCTTTTCCGACATTCCAACATCAAACACTAACGAGGTGAGTGTGCTTCAGATGTGCAACTAAAATTGAATTGCTGAACATATACACTTTCAACCTCACGATATTTGGAAGTGATCAAACTTCTCTGCCAAACTACAAGATTTCTGATCTAATGTTATGTTAACAAATAACAATTTTGTTTAATCTGAGCAACATTGGATTAAATGTTGCATAGGGACTTTATCCTTTTCTCTCTTCAGTCACCATTTCTAGACCTGATAATATGCTTGAGAATCCAAATTTCTTCGGACCAACAAAAAACCTAAATCAACAATTTGACCAAAGTCGCCACAAATCTATCACAAAATCAAATATTTCAACTCTATTTCAAAGATTTTCACTTATTCTTGTCGTATTGCAATTTGTTATTTTAGATTCTATCTGACTCTCAAAAATAAAGAACACGACTCTGAATTGTTTATCACATTTAGAGAATTCAAATTTCGAAATTGAGACTGTGAGATAATGGGATAACAAATTTCAATAGAAATTGTTGCATTGATTTTCAAAAAGGTAAAAATGGCCCACACCCGAGCCGAGTTTCACGCCACCTCTCGTGCAATCTTCGGCGGATCCATAATTTCAACGATTCAATTGGTAATCACAATATTGAGTTGCTCAAAAGCCTAGTTTTACCCGCTTCTCCCTCTTGCGCTGCAATTATTTTTTTTTTTTTTTGAAAACTTTGAATTGAATGAATAGAAAGAGAAAGACAAGTTTAAAGGTGGCTGTCAATGATTTATTTTCATTATTTTATATTTTACTGTTAATTAAAAAGATTAATGAAAACTTTTTTTTTTTTTAAGTGTATTCTTCAATTTTAGTAATTTTGGACAGTATTTGGCCTAATTTCCTCAAATAGAAATTGGGATAATTAGACCCATTACTTTTAAAAAAAGGAATAATTAAAATAATACACTTAAACTTAATTATATCTCTAATTACACTAGGCTCAAATTCATCTGGAAGCACATTAAAATATTTTCGTTTGATGCTCTATTTTTCGCTACAATTATCCATTTTGAGCGATTCAAAAGTTTCTTAGAAGCTTGCAATGCGATCATAGTAAATATATTATGGATGATATTTCAAAATAGAAAATTATCTTCCATAAATTATTAAATGTGAAACTACGATTATTAATTTTTCTTTTTATTTTTTTCCTAATCGATATCAATGTAAAAAATTATAAAGATTAAATCATAATTATTAAGTTCATTTCTTGTGGCCATTTTCGACTTGTAATTATGAACTAATCGTTTATTAATTTTAAATTCGAAAGATGTATCTCAAAATTTCTTATGAATACTTCGATAAGATGACAAAAACTTCACCCAAAAAATGATGAAGCATAGCTCTTAATTAAGTCAAAGTTTTTTTTTTTCCATTCAAAATGATACGATATGTAACTTTTTTTAAAAAAATTTCTAACCTTTTTAATTATTTGTCAATTTTTTTTTCTATTTTTAGCGTTTATCACTTTTTTAAAAAAAATTTATATCACATTTTTAGTGTTTGTCACTTTTTTGTCAATTTTTTTGAATTTACATCACTTTTTTTAGTATACATCACTTTTTTAAAATTTCTCTCACTTTTTTGAGTATTTTTTTTTCTAATTTTTATCTTTTTTTTATTGTTTCTCACTTTTTTTTTTAAATTTTCCGTCACTTTTATTAAATTTCTATCACTTTTTTTTTAGTGTATGTCACTTTTTTAATTGTTTATCACTTTTTTATTTTTTGTCACTTGTTTTGAATTTATATCATTTTTTGGGGGTGTATGTCACATTTTTAAAAAAAATTTCAGACACTTTCTTTTGTTAATTCTTTTTGAAGTGTTTATCATTTTTTTTATAAATATAAATTATAGTTGCAAATAAGTAATCTTGCTACAACAAAAGTTATAAATAAGTTATTTATTTAATTTACTATCAAAATAATTAAAATTTTACTTTAAAAATTAAAATAACAACGCATCTAATCCAATCCTTAAAAAATTTAGAATAGTTTATTGGGTCAACGTCAGAGTTGTAATAGTATTGATCGATCCTGAACATCGTTCATGGACAAAAAATGACCATATTTTTCACTTCAAAGATTAAAATAACTTTTAGCCCCTGTTTGACCCACATTAAAATTTTTATTTTCATTCTTCTACTCATTTTTAACTACGCATTCTTCATTAATCTACTATTTCAAAATACATTCTTTCAAAAAAAAATGTGGCCTAGAATGATTTCTCTACGTCCCCCACTTTTATGGGTATTTATGTAATTACTGCATTGAAATCCTAATCCATTTGGAAATGATATTTTCATGTTACTTTTCTATTTTCGTTCATAAATTTATGTGCTCCTGTTGTATAGAAATTAAAATTTGATTTTGATAAAAGTTGATAATGTGTATGATTAAAAAATTATAGATTCATGGATTAAAATTAATTGTTAACTTTAATTTTGACATTTTAATTAAATTTTAATTGGAACGGCTGTAAATAGTATTCTCACGTTTTCATATGCGTCAAAAAATAAATAATGCTTCCTCCAATGCGGACAGTGGGCAGGGAGTATCGTATACTGCATTCAGCAGAGGATAAAATCAAGAATGGGGGAAGATGCAGACGTAACCAATTCAAACAATTGACCGAAAAGATTGGCTTTTTCTCTATCTAGAATCTGCTGCGTAATTATCACGTACTACTATATAAAGGATTGCGTGTGCCATTGTACAAATGGCGTCTTTGCTCCATTATTTGCCTCGAATTCTTAGCTGAAGGAAATAGAATTTGAATCGCCGTCTTATTCTGGTTTGTGTTCGCCTACGCCGCGTTGTTCGTGTTCTAATTCGGCTTCGTTCAATCTGCGCCCGACGGCAGTAGGCAGAACTGGAGTTTTGTCAGTATTTCAGGTAAATTCTTGTTCTTTCTCTTGTAATTTGATTTTGTTGGAGACAATCATCAATTTTTTTATACCTACCTGTTCCTTTGTTAGAATTGATTTTTGTTAATATGTTAAAAAAAATCATGACTTGTTTAAGGACGTCATTTTGTAAAGCTTTTATCTTGTTATTAGCTCTTAAGAGAGAAAAACAAGAAAATTGTGAAGATTATCTGTTATTTTCAAATTGACAACTGTAATTCAATGATCATGGCCTCTTTCTTCTCCAACCACATGTATTTTAATGTTCGACTTTAGTTCTTTAATTGAATTTGGGACAAAGTTTACCTAATTATTATTATTATTTTTATCACAAAATAGAATTACTTTTAGGGCATTTGGTTTTTGAAAGTTTAACTGCTCGTGGCACCTGTCCATTCCCAGATGAAATGTCTTTAATGGAGATAAGTAATTCATCCTTGTTTTAAAATGACTTCTAATGGAGAACATTAACATTTGGGACGGTATTCTATATTGAATAAAACTATACTGAAGGGAATGAGTAAACTAGTTCCAGCAGCCAAGAGCTTCTACTTAAGTGTGACTTGCATTCCTGATTAGTATGTTCCATTCTGGTATTCTCCTTCTTATGCAGTGACTCAAGTGCCTCCACCAATATTTTCTAAGTTTTCTCGTGCAAGTAACAAATGCTCTATCCTACTTGTATATCATGATATCTTTCATGAGAGTGCCTTCTTTGGCCTAAAATGGAGTGCCTCTCTTGACTAGATTTATAATTTGGTTACCAAAATGAATGTATGCTATATAATCGGAAAGGTCCAAATCTAATATAGTTGCATCAGGGTGTGTATCCTTAGTAATCTAAAGCACATTTGAACTTCTTTTATTCTTTACTCTGAAAGTATTACACGATCCTCGCAGGCAGAAACAATATCTTGAAGCCTTAAAACCTCAAAGCTCTAGCCATGAGTACAACTCAAGGATATCTGGCATCACCAAGGGACATTGTTAACGTGGACAATGAACCTGACCATCTTCTTGTTCTTGTTCACGGCATCTTGGCGAGGTATGGATAGTCTTGTATAAGAAGAAGCAAATAAGAATCTTTGCCACGTCCACGAGAGATGATCCGCTTGACACCATCTGGAAAATGTATAAAGGATAGAGCTTCCAATTTAGTGTGTACAATAGTGGTGGTTTTCAATGAGAAAGGTATTGTAGAAAGCACAGAAGAAGTAGAAAATAGAAAATATGTGACATGAGACAACACATGCATGTCCGTGCCTTCCACTTCATTTTTAAGTTTTGACTTTAGCTTTATTTGTCTTTGTTATTGTTTTCTTCTTGAGTTGGTTTAGTTTTGGTCGAAGAAGTTACCTATTAACAAACAACAAAAAATGTTTTAAACAGTTATCAAAATGACAAAAATATTCTAGAATGATATTGGTTGATTGGATGTACTTCTCCCAGTGTTATTTAATAAATGTCATATAGCGTCAAGAATGAGTTTTAAATGAGGCTAGAACCTGTTTCCTATTTTTAACAACAGTTTGTCAGTTTCTAAACATGTTTGGCTATTATGCTTTTTTCTTAGTTAGACGAAAAAGTTACTCATTTTGTTGGGGTTGCTTTCAAAATGAAGGACCTACTTTAAAAGTGAACTACTTGTGGATTTTTAAGCTTAGCCAAATGTGCACTACTATAACATCAATAAACATGCTAAAAACATTTACAATGAAAATTTATGTATTTTTGTATGTTTTAATCATTGACTTTGACTAAAACTATCCAAGTATTGCAGCCCAAGTGACTGGACATATTTTGAAGCAGAATTAAAGAGGCGATTAGAGAAAAAGTTTTTGATCTATGGTATGTTGTCTGTGCGAGTTTGAAAATTTTCTTTTCACTATACTAGCACAAGATCCATTATTATTTCTCTGCTTGACAAAAATTAATTGCTTATTCTTTGTTGTATCAAGGAGTAAAACTGAATTGGTTAAGATGGAATGGATATAAAATTGACAAACAGCACCAACTCTATCTGAAACTAACATGAGCCAATAGGAAGAGAATAGGTTCATGAGAAGGCCTCACAAAGCTGAGGGGATTGTCCAAAGTACGAATTTATGTACTTAAACCTGGATTGGCCCAAAATACATGTAGATGCGAAGGTGAGGCCATCCATAGGGTAATGTACGTGTTTCCACTTTCCCATTTGGGCATTTCAAGAATGCTGAAACTTTATTCTGTAGCAAAAAGAAAAGGGTAAAAAGAAAAAAAAAAAAAAAAAATGTACCTCATTTGCAATGTGTTGCTACTTGTACTCTTGTGATGTTTGCCTGGGAGAGAGGCGTACTTCCTGTCTCACTGAATGTCCCTATTTTGATACGGTACTGGACATTCAGTGGGATGTGGACTATTTTGGAGTTATATGGTTATGAATGACAATGACAGAGTAGTATTGTATTAGAGTTCGATGTTTCGAGAAAGTATATGCATATTGTGAGTCAGTATGGTGACTGTTTAGGTGCATATTTTTTATGAAGTTTGCAGGTGTAGGCTTGGCTTGCAATCAAGTGGCTGTCTTTAAAAACATATATCCACTTGTCTTGCAAAAAGGAAATGGCAGAAAAAGGCACCTATATTGAACTTCACGAAACACGGTATCTGATGGACATATAAGATTTTGATACTGCCTTGCACTTTTCTTTCTGTCTTTTCTGTATAGATATTTTGAACGTACCATACTAGATTCGATTTAAAATGCAAATACACTGCTTTGATGTTCGTTGAGTTCTGGATGTCTATTCAGGTCTAATAGTAACTTGCCTATCGTGTGCAGCAAGTTCGTCTAATATGTACACTAAAACCTTTACTGGAATTGAAGGAGCTGGTAAACGACTAGCAGATGAAGTGAGTTTTAGATGGCTTTTATGTTCATTTTTTATTTTATGATGGCGTAACTTGGCCTTTTCTAAATTCATGTTCTACAAGGATGATATTGTAAAACATTTTTTAAATTTTCTTGATACACAAGTTTTGCTATAAACAGGTCATGCAGGTCGTGAAAAGAACAGAAAGCCTTAAAAGGATATCTTTCTTGGCTCATTCTCTTGGTGGATTATTTGCAAGATATGCAGTTGCTGTTTTGTATGTTCCCAACATCTCTTATATGTCTGATGAGATGGCAAGCTCCACTGATACAAACTTAAAAACTTTGTTCTCTTCAAGTAAAGGTTTGATTGCTGGGTTGGAACCAATTAATTTTATTACCTTGGCAACACCTCATCTTGGAGTGAGAGGAAAGAAGCAGGTACGTTGTCAAGGGAACTTTTTTGTTACTTGACGGCAATATTAACTCGTATTTCATCTATGTACATTTCATGGAGTTAAATGAATGCTTTTTTCACCCTTTTTGTGTACTTTGTACATGCTTATAGAAAAAAGAAAATAATAGTTTCTCCTGAAGAAACGGAGATACAATTAGTCAAACTTGAAGTTTTCTCAGATAGATTAGAATTGTCAAATTTCGTTTAGATTTGATCCAATGCCCTTGCTATGCGTTCCTCTTATGAGCTTTTGTACTCTCTCTCTCTCTCTCTCTCTCTCTCTGTGCCCTGGTTGTTCTTCAAGCTGATGAAACATTGTTTTTTTATCATTATGGTCGAGGGGCAGCATCTTCTCCAGTTTGCCATCAAATTCATCTTTAGCAAAATTTACATGATCTTCCCATGGACTTTAAGCTTTTATGAAAACTTAATCATCAATGTTAGTGGTTTGGAACTTGACCTCGGGACAGTTAATTCTTTTGTATGATTCAGCTTCCATTTCTTCTGGGTGTGCCTATCTTAGAGAAGCTTGCTGCACCAATTGCCCCCATTGTTATTGGCCAAACTGGCAGTCAACTCTTCCTCACTGATGATAAATCTAACAAACCGCCTCTCTTATTACGAATGACGACAGATTGTGAAGATGGAAATTTTATGTGAGTAGAATTGGCCTTTTAATTTTTTTGTATGGCGACTGTAAGCTTACTAATACTTCTGTTTTGTAGATCCGCACTCGGCGCTTTCAGATGTCGGTTTCTTTATGCAAATGTCTCTTATGATCGTATCCCTACTCAAGTCTTATTGAATTGGCAGTGAAACACGTCATGTAATTTGTATAGCATGTTTAGTATCGGTCGCTAATTAGCATCGAAACTCGTTGTTTAATTACTATTAAATTGTTCTTATTGTCCCATTAATTTTTGAAAGTCTTAACACAATCCAGATATGGTTGGTTGGCGGACATCCTCCGTGAGAAGGGAGATAGAACTTGTCAAGGTAAGTAAATTATGTTGAATCTTTTAACCACAATAACTTTATGCCCTCGCTTGAGCCACATTTTTTCAATCAAAATATATTCTTGAACAGTGATTTGACCCTATTTCAACCAATCATTCTTCAATAAAATAATATTACATGCAAACCCAAAACTGCTTCTTATTTTTTAATCACGCATTCTTCATTAACACTATTACAAAATTTATTTTTTGAAAAAAAAAAAAATGTGGCTCAAACAAGCCCTATATGTCTACAACTGTAGATATGAGTTTTAGCCATGACAAAGATGGAAGGTTTTTTTTTTTTAGCCGACATTAAATTTATTGGGAACATTTAACTACAGTCTTGCGATAAAGTGTTACCGTATATAATTGGGAAATTTGGTTACCATATATAGTTTGAGCAATTGAAGACTTTCCTTCTAGTTAGTTAATATTGTATTGATTTACTTTCCTTGTAACTTAATTGATTGTACTATATATATAATGCGAAGAGAATAGAAAAGGCACAAAGGATTTTTCACAGAAATTCTCTCGATTGTTTGATATTTGATATGGTATCAGAGCCGTGGTTTTGAAGTCTTACCTCCTGCGGTCGGACGGTGCTGGGCGAGTGGATTCCGGTCCTCTTCTTCGTGTCCCGATCTTCCTCCTCGCGTTTTGGCCTTCTTCTTCGTGTTTTCGGCTCTGTCGGGTATAGTTTCTCGACGTTTCAGGCGCGCCCTACCTTCGATCGACTGGGTCGCCTCTTGTTCTGCCTGCGGTCACCTGGGTCAAGGGTTGGGAGAAGTCTGTCGTCTCCTTCTTCAGCTCTGTGTCTTCAGCGTATTTTCGGTCAGATTTGGACTCAATTTCTGATCGACATTTTTCTAACGTCTCTGGAACGGGCTCGTGGAATTAATGGGCTGTTGATATTAATGGGCTGACGTGATTGGTCCATTGGGTGTGTTTGGTAATTTCTTCATTGGGCTTGGCGGGTTGTAGTGTGATTTAATTTTAAAAAAATAAAAATAAAAATAAAAAAATTTAGTCATGTCATTGGACAAATTGGATTCGTTTCTTGTTCGATTTAATGGGAAGAATTACTCGGCCTGGGAGTTTCAATTCCAATTATTTGTCAAAGGAAAAGAATTGTGGGGCCATCTCGATGGAAGTGATCCCGCTCCTGGAGATACAGAGGCTTTGTTAAAGTGGGAAATTAAGGATGCTCGGGTTATGACTTGGATCCTTAGTTCAGTTGAGCCTCACCTTATTCTCAATCTGAGGCCTTACAAAACTGCTGCTGATATGTGGAACTATCTTAGTAAAATTTACAAGCAGGACAACACAGCTCGACGTTTTCAATTGGAGTATGAGATGGCTACTTTTACACAGGGAAGCCTTTCGATTGAAGAATACTTCTCGGGTTTTCAGAACCTTTGGGCTGAATATGCAGATATAATTTATGCTAATGTTCCCACTGCAGCTTTATCTGCTGTTCAAACAGTGCATGAGACAAGCAAGAGGGATCAATTTCTGATGAAGCTACGTCCTGACTTTGAGACTGCCCGATCTAATTTGATGAATCGTCATCCTGTTCCAAACTTGGATACTTGTTTAGGTGAACTTCTTCGTGAGGAGCAACGTATAGTTACTCAGGCTACCATGGAACATAAGGACTCTATTAGTGCTCCTGTTACTGTGGCTTATGCAGCACAAGGAAGACACAAGGGTCGCGACATGCGTGCTATTCAGTGCTATAATTGTAAAGGTTTTGGTCACATTTCTCGGGATTGTCCAAAGAAATACTGTAACTATTGCAAGAAACAAGGTCATCACATCTCTGTTTGTCCTATTCGGCCTGAAAAGAAGCATACCACTGCCTATCATACCTCCACTGCTGCCCCTAGCTTTGCGACTTTGCCTACTGCTTCACACGGTGTTTCCGCTCCTGCTCCCGTGTCCACTCTCACTCCTGAAATGGTACAACAAATGATCAATTCTGCTTTCTCTGCTTTTGGACTCTCAGGTACTCATACACCCTCTTCTCCGACTTGGTTCTTTGACTCCGGCGCCTCTAATCATATGACCAACTCTGCTATTCCTCTTTCCAATGTCAGAAAATATAATGGCGATCTAAAAATTCACACCGCTAGTGGCAGTTCTCTGCCTATTAGCGCTGTTGGTGATCTTTCCTCTTCTTTAACAGATGTTTTTGTGTCTCCTAATCTCTCTACAAACTTAATTTCGGTTGGTCAATTGGTTGATAGTAATTATGATGTTCATTTCTCTCGTTCTGGTTGTGTTGTGCAGGATCCGGTGTCCGGGACGATGATCGCGAAGGGACCTAAAGTGGGACGTCTCTTTCCCTTAAATATTTCCCCTTTTCCTCGTTCTCTTTTACTTTCTTTTGCATGTAATGCTTTTAGTACTAACAATCAGTTGTGGCATAGACGTTTAGGCCACCCACACACAGCTGTACTTCGTACTTTAGTTCATTCTAATCTATTGGGTAATATCGCATGTTCTTCTGATTTTTCCTTTGATTGTACTGCGTGCAAAATTGGCAAAAGTAAGACTTTACCTTTTCCCTCTCATGGATCTCGTGCCTCGCAATGTTTCGATATTATACATAGTGATGTTTGGGGGATTTCGCCTATTGTTTCTCATGCGCATTATAAGTACTTTGTTACCTTCATCGATGATTTCAGTCGTTTTACGTGGGTTTATTTTTTACGAGCCAAGGCTGAAGTCTTTTCAGTCTTTAAACGTTTCCTTGCTCTTATTGGGACTCAATTTTCTCGTGACATAAAAATTTTACGATCTGATTCTGGAGGGGAATATATGTCCAATGACTTTCAGAACTTTCTCCAAAGTAAAGGTATCATCTCCCAACGTTCTTGTCCTTCCACGCCGCAACAAAACGGTGTTGCTGAAAGAAAGAACCGTCACCTTCTCGATATGGTCAGAACACTTTTACTTGAATCCTCTGTACCTTCTCGATTCTGGTGTGAAGCACTTTCCACTTCGGTTCATTTAATTAATCGTTTACCCTCTCCTACTTTAAATCATGCTTCTCCATTCTTTAAGTTGCTTGGCCATTTACCGTCTTATTCTGCTCTCCGAACATTTGGATGTGTTTGTTTTGTACATCTTCCTGTTCATGAGCGACATAAACTTACTGCTCAGTCTGTTAAGTGTGCTTTCCTTGGTTATGCCATCTCTCAAAAAGGTTATGTTTGCTATGATCCCCATGCTCAACGTATTCGTATTTCTAGGAATGTGGTCTTCTTTGAAAACCAATATTTTTTTACGTCTCATGTTGAGCCGTCTTCTACTTCTTTATCTGTTTTGCCTAGCTTCTCTGATTCTCCATCTGTTGGGTCACGATTTAAACCCGGTCTTGTGTATGCACGCCGTCATCATGCGCTTGGTCCTGCACCGTCTGAGCCCCCTCGCAATCTTGCCCCGGAACCTGATCCTAGTACGGCTCTCCCCTGTTTTCGTCGGTCTACACGTCCTTCTCGTCCACCTGATCGGTATGGCTTCTCCTCTCCTGTTTCTCTTGTCGCTACTTTATCTTCTATTTCTATTCCCTCTTGTTACAAACAGGCCATGGAACATGAGTGTTGGCAAAAGGCAATCTCCGCAGAACTTCAGGCACTTGAGGAGAATCACACGTGGGATGTTGTGCCTTGTCCCCCTCATGTGAAGCCTATCGGAAGTAAATGGGTTTTCTCTGTGAAACTTCGTTCTGACGGCTCTTTGGATAGGTACAAAGCACGTCTT
The DNA here is from genome assembly GCA_903798255.1 of Fraxinus quadrangulata. NCBI lineage: Eukaryota > Viridiplantae > Streptophyta > Magnoliopsida > Lamiales > Oleaceae > Fraxinus > Fraxinus quadrangulata. The sequence goes on from CAIGRB010015000.1 coordinate 63,554, forward strand.
GTCGCACTGGGGAATAGACAGGAATATGGAGTTGACTATGAGGAGACTTTTGCTCCTGTCGCCAAAATGACCACGGTTCGTATCATTTTGGCTATTGCTGCCTCCCAGTCGTGGGACCTTCATCAGTTGGATGTGAAGAATGCATTTCTTCATGGCGATCTTCATGAAGAGATTTATATGAAGCTTCCTTCTGGTATGACTACCTCATCTTCGCATGATGTATGTCGGCTGAGACGTTCTCTCTATGGGCTCAAACAGGCTCCTCGGGCTTGGTTTGAGAAGTTTCGTAGCACACTCATCACCTTTGGTTTTGCACAGAGTCAGTATGATTATTCTCTTTTTATCCACAAGTCTGCCTCGGGTATTGTTCTTCTTTTGGTTTACGTGGATGATATCATCCTTACTGGCACTGATAGTGGTTTCATTTTTAAGCTACAACAGTTATTGCATGCAAATTTTCACATGAAAGATCTTGGTCAGCTCACATATTTTTTGGGACTAGAGGTTCATCATCGGGCCAATGGTATTTTCTTAAACCAACATAAATATGTTCAGGATCTTGTTGACTTAGCTGGGTTCGGGGAATCTTCATCTGTCGATACTCCTATGGAAGTCAATGTCAAGTACCGAATTGATGATGGGGACCTTCTTGATGATCCTACTCTATATCGTCGCTTGGTTGGGAGTCTTATCTATTTGACTACTACTCGCCCGGATATCTCCTATGCCGTCCATCAGGTCAGCCAGTTTATGGCCTCACCCCGACATCTTTATCTTGCAACTGTTCGTCGTATTGTTCGCTATCTTTGTGGAACACCTACTCGTGGTTTGTTCTTCCCTCGGGGGTCTTTTCTTCAACTTTTTGCCTATAGTGATGCTGATTGGGCTGGGTGTCCGGATACGCGTCGTTCTACTACCGGTTGGTGTATGTTTTTGGGTGATGCATTAGTATCTTGGAAATGTAAGAAACAAGACCGTGTTTCTAAATCATCTACTGAGGCTGAGTATCGTGCTATGTCTACCGCTTGTTCTGAGATTCTTTGGTTGCGTGGTCTTCTGGCGGAGCTTGAGTTTCCTCAGACTAGTCCTACTCCTCTTCATGCGGATAACACTAGTGCTATTCAGATTGCAAGCAATCCTGTATTTCATGAGCGCACCAAGCACATTGAGGTTGATTGTCATTTTATTCGGGATACCTTGACGGATCATGTGATATCCCTTCCTTATGTTTCTTCGGATCTCCAAGTGGCCGATGTCTTGACCAAAGCACTTTCTCGGAAATGGCATCAATTCCTTGTTGGCAAATTGTTGCTTGTTGACCTCCCAGCATCAATTTGAGGGGGGATGTTACCGTATATAATTGGGAAATTTGGTTACCATATATAGTTTGAGCAATTGAAGACTTTCCTTCTAGTTAGTTAATATTGTATTGATTTACTTTCCTTGTAACTTAATTGATTGTACTATATATATAATGCGAAGAGAATAGAAAAGACAGAGGATTTTTCACAGAAATTCTCTCGATTGTTTGATATTTGATAGAGGCAGCAGGTGATGAGCCCGTTGACTAACTCCTAATAGTTACTTTTGAACTTTGATTTCACATATTTGCTTCTTTTCCACGGAGGCTTATTTTTCTCGAATAGATTGAGCCCTTTTGTGAAGTTGATTTTATGAGAAGTGATTTTTTTTTTGGAGAATGTCTTGTTAAAAAGTTATGGAAAAATGTGAAAAATGATTTTTTTTTTAAAAAATGTGTTGTTGAAAATGAGTGTTGGGAAAAAGTGATTTTGAAAAAATAAGTCTCAGACAAGGGCTCACGAAGATTTCAATTCCACTCATCTCATTTCCTTTCCATTTCTCTATCTTTCATTCTTCGTACTTTTTCAGTTTTTATGTACTATATTTATGGTTTCTTTTCAACTAGTATGATAGTTTGGTTGCATTAGTTGGATCTGTTAGTAAGCTCATTCTTTCCCTTATCTCTGGTCCATCTTTCCATTGTGTTCCTGTGGCAATCATAGATATGTTTTGAACCTTCTCATTCTGTATTCAGTTTTTAAAGTTCGATATGATTTTCATTTTTTCTTCCTTCCCGTTATTTCTTGAAGTGTTGCCAATATACATAAAGATAACTTTTGTGGTTCTTCATCCCGTTAGCTTACCCCCTGGCAGTGTTATCTTTCTGCAATTCCATTTTAAAACTTGCGATTCCCGTTTATATGAATCATACAAAGATTTTTCTATATTTTTAGGTTCTTGTTTATATCTGAGCTAGACCTTTACTGTTGCCATCTGCTAACGTGGGTTGCATTATCTTCTGCATGTAAAATGGCTCAAATGTTTCTTCCCCATTCTTGTCCAGGTCTTCCGGTGTGTTAATGGCGCTTGTGGGCGCTTTTACCATCCTCACTGTGTAGGGAAACTTCTCCATCCAAGGGATAAAACTGAAGCAGAAAAACACCAGCAAAAGATTGCAGCTGGGAAACCGTTTGCATGCCCCCTCCACAAATGCTATGTATGCGAGGAGGTAGAAGTGAAATCAGAACCTAACTTGCAGTTTGCCATATGTCGGCGTTGTCCTAAAGCATACCACAGGAAATGTTTGCCCA
>CAIGRB010015025.1:12074-23262 GCA_903798255.1 Fraxinus quadrangulata
AAACAAATTTTATAACCAATTGTGGAAAAAAATATCACTTTAATGGACAATTTTCATGTAAAACAAAATCAAACAAACACAAAAATTTAAAAATTTTCCGGGTGGAAAATTATACCAATCAAACACACTTAATTAACAATTTTCCAACCTTACAATCAAAAGGACCTTAATGAGATTATGTAATTACTATTCGAATTTATTAAAACTCTGTAACACACAACTTTTCATTTTCTTGAATGAAATGATAATACGACAAAATTACTTGGGAACTTATAACTAGAGGCCTCAGAAAATTTAATCATGAACAACATATCTCTAAACCATCGAATAATTATTGTTACTCCAACATATATATTGTCAAACCCCATTATCCATTATGAAAGTTATGTATCGACGGTCAAGTATTAAGTAAATGTAGAGTATAAATTAGACTTTATACAATCTGATAATAACTTATGATCTTAAAACATTAAAAAAAGAATATTATGTTATTCATAGTGACATATTCATTGAGTAATATTAATGACTTATTTAATGTCATTTATTGACACCTAGAATTTGACACGACTCTCTAAATTAGTGTCATTTAATTTTACTATGTTTTGGTCACGTACCATAAAATGATGGTCGAAAGTCAATGAAGATACAATCTAATATGTGTGTGTGTGTGTGTAGGGCCATTTTGAAAGCATAAATACCATTCTTTGGTAACTGCTCTTCACAGACTCACCGTTGATGAGTTACTATCTATTTTACCTAATTCCATTTCATATTATTCCAGTTAGTTGCAGCCTATTGGAATTACCATTATTACCGCATCATATTCACACCACCGCCGGCTAGTCTTCTGTTACTTTCTCCTATAGGGGGGGGAGTTTTTTTTTTTTTTTAAACTTTTTACCACAGGTTAACTGGTAAAACGAAGGCATTGCATTTGATTCTTCAGACAGGTAATTCTACACAATCCCAGTAGTTTTTTCTGTTATTCTTTTTATGTTGGCGAAAAGGAATTCATGTATCCGATTATCGGGAGGACAAGTCTTAGGTTTTACCATTTATGGCAGGAAAGAAGATGGGTTGGAAGAGACAACAGGGTTTGCTTTTGGGATTTCTTCTGCAGCTAATTGTGCTTACTGAATGTGCAAAGAGAATGCAGTTAAGTTTTGTTTCGTTTAATTTAAACTAGTCAAACATCATTTTTATCCATTCTCATAGTTACTAATCACTTATTATACAGGTGTGACGGCTTTAAAAGGTCAAACATACTTTGTTGAGTAAAATTTGTATTTGGGCCTGGAATAGTAAATGGGAGTCTATGGGGGTACTAGGCCCAACAGCATAGTTGCTGAGATTCTGAAAAAATAAAAAATAAAAAATAAAAATTGATCACCTTTAACGAGCACTCCATGAGATTGTGTAGATATGTATATACTGGTTTTTGGTTAATTGTTTTGGGAAAGTGAGAAGACAAAACATTGCTTCTCGATTACGGATCGAACCCTCTTCCGGGCTTGGCTATGATCGTTTCAACTTTAAAATTCATTATTTTTCTTTGTTATTAGCGCAGAAGGATTCAAAAGAAGAACAATACAGATGCAACATCTTTCCCTCCTGTCCAGTTGCAGATATTGGATGAATACGTAAAATCGCATTAATGTTTCTTATCTTCTTTCTTTTTCTTTCTTTCTTTTTTTGTCTATTTTCTCATTATTATCTTAAATTTTGCTGTATAAATCCACATATGCAGTTGGTGGTGTATAATGGCCTTGTCAATGTTACTTTGTCTAACCCTGGGGGTATGGTCACCGGGATACAGTACAATGGCATTGATAATTTATTGGAAAGTGATCGTATAGAAAACGATAGAGGGTAGTGTTATACTGTTATTTTCAATGTTTATTTTCTTTTAACTATAGCCCTAGAATCAATTTTTTTATTAATTCTTGTCCAAAAAATGTAGGTATTGGGATGTTGTTTGGAGCAAACCAGAACATCCAGGCGACATTTATGACAAGTAAGTCCCATCATTCGTTTATGTAAATATCATGAGAACTGCATATACTAAGGTGGATGGTGCTCATGACAGATCTAAGTTGCACAGATATGAACATGAACATGGTCGCCATCATGTGACTTTTTGGAAAAGTAGGACAGACAAGTCAGTATAAATTCTTTATTTTTATTATTTTTAATGTAGGACACGACGCATGACATGTCGGACACATGGTCTTCAAGTATATCTGGAGTGTCAGCGATTTAAAAAAATATATAAAAGATGGAACAAAGGCTTGTGGCTTGTTGGATACATGTTCGAGGATTGTCAACATGATACGACAAGTATCCTTGCATCGTAGTGGCAAATTGAAAGCATGAGTTGTGGATGATAACTTAGTGTTTTTGAAATATTAAGGAAATATTTTGTGAATAGATTTACTAAATTAGTGTCTTTTAGGAAAAGATTCGGAACCGCGGGTGTGAGTTTTTCTTTCCTTTCTATTTCCTCCGGAGTTGTCGTTTCTTTCTCAAAAACTATAGTTGCAGATCAGACACAATTGCATTATCGTATTTTGACACACTGGCCGTATAAAGAGATTGAAAATGCTTCTGAATAGGTCCAAAATGTCATCTCCTTCGAACAATTACTATTAGCTAAGTAACTAAGATAAATGTGTTCTGGTCCAGGCTTGAAGGGACTAGTTTCCAGGTTATCAAGGAAGATGAAAACCAAGTAGAGGTGTCATTCATGAAACCATGGACTTCTTCGAATGAAGTACTTCCATTGAATATTGACAAAAGGTGCAGTGTAAGTCCATTTTATTCACTTATCTGTGGAGATTTAATTCATTTGCTAGTGAAGTTTTACTGAACTTCAAATTACTTTATAGGTTTATAATGTTGCGTGGCTCTACTGGATTTTACTTGTATGCAATTTTTGAACGCCTAGAGGGTTGGCCCGATATTAATTTGTCACAAGGCCGAATAGCATTTAAGCTAAACCCCAACCTGTATGGACATCCTTACTTTCTATTAACTACAATTACATTTGTAACACATATAGTCAAGGACAAAATGTTTGTAATATCCTGTGATGTGTGTTCAGGTTTCAATTCATGGTAGTATCCGATGAAAGGCAAAGGATCATGCCTACAAGACTAGACCGCGAGAGAGGTCAGATTCTAGAGTACCCAGAAGCAGTTCTTCTGACAGATCCTGACAATTCTTTCCTCAGAGGAGAGGTAGGTAAATTGCACATTTCAATTAATTGAATCTTGTAGGTGATAATAGTATTTCCGAAGGATTACACGTCGAACGTCAAAGTGTATGTTAACAAACATATATTTTATTTATCTGGCTTGAAGCGTCTAATACTGGGGTGGTCTTAATAATAATAAAATGGAAGGAAAACCATAAGAACCATACAACCCACAATAAACAACGATAAGGAGGCCCTGGCACTGTAAAAAGTCAAGAAAACTATAAGATTTGTAACTTGTTAAATATGTTATGCTTGCAGGTCGATGACAAGTATCAATATTCAAGTGACCAGAAGGATTGTCGAGTCCATGGGTGGATATGTACCAACCCGCCCTCTGGATTTTGGATAATCACTCCAAGCAATGAGTTCAAAACAGCAGGGCCTGTCAAGCAAGACCTCACTTCTCATGCTGGTCCAATTGCCCTATCTGTAAGTATTTCATATGACTGACTTATGTCCTTATCTCATATGACATAGATTTGTGTGAAATAATTGTAAATGTGGAAGAATTAAGTAATAAATATTGTGTTGTGTTTTCTATTTACATTCTTTTGGCAAATATTACTTTACTTTTGAAGCATAACATCCTGTTAGCAGTTGTGTAAATTCAACAAACAATAGCTTCTATCGTTACCTTAGAATTCGACCTAAAAAGGTAGTTCTATTCAATTATTCTTAGGAATAGCTTGCATAGTTATTATAAACAGTTGTCCAACATTTATATGTACTATGCAATGCATATGCAGATGTTCTTTAGCACCCATTATGCTGGAAGACCTTTAATGATAAACTTCCGTGATGGAGAACCATGGAAAAAGGTCTTTGGCCCTGTTTTTATCTACCTAAATTCGGTTTCTGCTGATCACAATCCATTCACACTTTGGGCAGATGCTAAAGAACAGGTATCACCTGATACTTTTATCAATATTGTTCGCCAGAAGAATAGCTAATTTAAATTAATTTGGATACTCACCATGATATATAATTAGATGCTCATAGAGACAGAAATCTGGCCATATGAGTTCCCTATGTCAGAGGACTACCCTTATGCTGAGAAACGTGGTATAGTAACGGGTCGATTACTAGTCCGTGACAGGTATATCTGTCTGTTATGTTCTGATATCAATATTCAAAGAAAAAAAAATTAGCTAAAAAATCGTGTAGTTGTTTTCATAAGTTAACTACAGAAATCCTCATAAGTTAACTACAGAAATCCTTCTATGGAAATTGTTATTTTACCAGGAGAACGGAGGCATCAGTGCTGTAATTTATGACACGTGTTGTCAATTTTATTGTGCAAAATATGACTATGATACTCCTTTGATTTTATTGAATGCTAAATGAAACAAATTTAAAATTTAAAGAACTTAAATATATTGTTTCAGTTATATCAGTCAAAAGCTTATAAGGGCAAGCTCTGCTTATATTGGATTGGCTCTTCCTGGAGACACTGGTTCGTGGCAAAGAGAAAATAAGGTTTTTCATCGTCATTTGTATGTTTTCATTTAACATAGTCTGGCTTATGAGGCTTAGCTCTCTTCATTATTATTGCTGTCCCTTTTCTGTTTCCACAGGGCTATCAATTCTGGACACAAGCTGATGACAGGGGATACTTCATAATTAAGGGTGTTCGAGCCGGGAATTATAGTTTGTATGCTTGGGTCCCTGGATTTATTGGCGATTACAAATATAATGCCTATATAAGTGTCCAACCAGGTTTGAACTCATAAGATCTGTTCTTTCTTAAATTATCTGTTTTTATATAGAAAAGACACTGTATATCTCAGTTGTTTTTTCTTCGTGATATGTAGGAAACACAATTAAATTGGGCAATCTTGTATATAATCCTCCAAGAAACGGTCCTACCTTGTGGGAAATTGGCATCCCTGATCGGACTGCTGCTGAGTTTTTTGTGCCTGATCCAAACCCAATCCTTTTGAACCAACTATACGTTGACAATGGTGAAAAGTATGTACGAAGTACGAACACATGGATAAATATGTTTTCTTCCGCTGATTTTTATTCCAATTCCATGCAACCATCTTTACATCCCTTGCAACTCAACAGGTTTAGGCAGTACGGTTTATGGGATCGCTACACGGAACTGTATTATCTGCAAGATTTAGTTTATACAGTTGGTGTCAGCAATTATCAGACAGATTGGTATTTTGCTCAAGTAAACAGGTATAGCATAAATCTTTTTGCCTCCCTTGATTATTTGATTATTTATAGTTCTAGTGTTAAACTTGCATTGTAGGAATACAGGAAATAAAACATACATTCCTACCACATGGCAAATTTTATTTGATCTTGATTATATTGATGAGCAAGGAGATTACACGCTTCAACTGGCATTGGCATCGGCTACTGATGCTGAATTGCAGGTATACTCTCGATTGAATTCAAGCTTCCTTGTTTCTTTTATTTTCTTTTTCTTTTTTTTTTTCCCACTTGTAAGAGAGAAGTTCTTCTTTTAATTCAACATAAATTTGGCTGTTTAGGTCCGGATGAACGATCCATGCACAAAAGTACCTCATTTTTCGACAGGTCTGATAGGCAAAGACAATTCTATTGCTAGGCATGGCATTCATGGTTTGTACTGGTTATACAGTATTAGTGTACCGGGATCTCTACTTCTCCCTGGAACAAACATAGTTTTTCTAACTCAATCAAGAGGTGCGAGCCCTTGGAAGGGAATCATGTACGACTATATTCGTCTTGAAGGGTCATCAGCAAATATTGATAAGCGAAGACACAGAAAAGTATACACTCCATTCAGAAAGCATGTAGGTAGATAGGTACCTCTGTTGGATACAGTTTAAGTATCTTAGTTAAGAAGGAAATTATTGTTTTCCGCTGCGTTTATCCCCCCTTAGAACTAGAACCCATTGAAAGGGACAGAGAAGAGGATGCAGAAGAGTAGTTTTAGCGTTAAGAGGTCGAGTATAGGGTAACCCTCCTGGTGTAACTATGGAAAAGGGCGTTTGTGAATATTTTCTATTTTCATGGAAAACACTTCAATTCTGTCAACGCTAAACTCAGTCTTGGGACAATTATTGATTCGTTTAAGATTCCCAACTTGAATGTCATTTCCCGAAATAAATTTTCTAGAATAAGTTTGGCAGTTGGTGTGAATTCTACATAGTCATACGCTAATAAACTTCAGCTCAGTTTATTTACTTGACTTTGAATTCTTTTATCTACACAAAAGTCTTTTTTTCTCTTCATTAATTTGCCTGTAGGAAGTGGAAAATTAAGCACGCTCTTGGTTTAGATATTTTTGAAAGTCGAGACCATGTGTTTAATACATAAAGACTTGACACGTTTTTCTTTTTCTTGTTTTCATTGTTCTAGAGCTTCCATCGAGTATATAAATCTCATCGGAAATTGGAAATAAACCACTAACTCGATGAGTTAGTATTTTGTCCACGTCCAATACGTGTCTAAATATTAATTCGTTTTAAATACATGTAGGCATTTGTTTTGATTAATTTATATCCTTTGATTTTATATAATTATCGAACAGTCAAAATTTTTGGGCAATCTTTGGATTTAGTTATTTTTCAATTCGTTAATTACCGGATTATTGACCAACTAACTCGAACAACTTCAAAATAGCCAAAATGTTGGGCCAAACAGCCTAAACTGAAGCTTTGAAAAATCCTCCCATGGACTTCCAGATAATTTGACAAAGAGTTGGCGGCTAATATTTTCCTACGCTTTCTTCATTTATCTGTATGTATAATCAGTGGTTTGAAAATCGAACTGAAATGTGTGAAAAAAAGTAAAGGGTCAAGGAGAAAGGTTGAACGGGGATTAAATTGGGGTCGAACTGATTGTCAAAAATAAATAAATAAGTAAATTTATATACCACAATCCGTCAAAAATAAGTTAATTTTTTTTAATTTATAATATCTATAATATATTAAATATTCACGTTCATGTATTCTAATTAACATCTAATTTTACTTAATTAAAAATTAAATAAATAATTTAACATGCATTGTCGTATATATATATATTCCATAATATCAATTGTGATTTTCGTCGAAGATCTTGCCTTCACCGATGGTAAGGTAAATTACCTGAATCATCACTTTGTGTAAAATTTTCGTCAGGTCTATGAACTTTAAAATTAAGATTTAGAGATGTTCAAAAAGCTCGACGGCTCGAGCGGCCCGGGCTCAGTCCGAAAAAAGCCCGAGTTGGGCTGGCTCGTGGCTCGGTGGCATCGAGTAGAGGCTTATTATTTATAATACGTATAAATTGCACAAATTTTAAATACATTATAAAAAAATTATAAATTTATAACGAATTAAAAAAAAAACACGGGTCGGCTCGGCCCACTGAGGCTCTAACCGAAAGCTCGAGCCGAGTCTCATTTTTTTGATCGAGTTTTTGCTCAACTCGACTCGACTCGTTGACATGGATATTAGGATTAAATTATTTGTACACATAAAGTGTACTCCATGATTGACGCCTCCTATATATAAAAAATCTGGCAATTTATTGAAAAATATGTTATCAAAATTAATATACTAAAATTTGTCAATTTACATGGGTGTAAATCAATGTTTCAATCTTTATGTATATGTAGTATAATCTTAAAATTATCCCGTTAATAACTGAACTTTGTAATTTGTTATTCCATCCATCAACTATTCAATGAACAATTAAAAAATTTGACGAATTTGTTGATGTGGCTGATGAAATTGCGTATGTACCAATCTATTCTAAGTGGTGAACCTCAATTTCTGAATTATTCTTTATCACTGACCAATCATTTAGGAGTTTTAGCTAGTGATCTGGACTGTTTTCCTCTTGACGATGAAACTTATCTCCTAGTGAAATTTCATTCATGTGATGTGAATGTAGGAAAGATTGAAGGCAGGCATGGAAGGGTTAGCCCCATCCTTGCCTTGCTTTTAATAATAATTTCTCTTCTTCTCACGAATTGGATTATAACCAATATCAAGTTATGCTACTGATGTGGACTTCAAGAGGGAAATCATTTATTTGTACAAATTTCATACATATGATACTAGGAATCAATTTATTTATACGAGTTTCATGAATATGATATTGGGAATGAGTTTTATTTGTACAAGTTTCATACATGTGTTTCATATGACAACTATGGAGAATTCCATTGAATTGAATTCCGTTATTTCAGTTTTATGATGACGGATATGACAATTGATCCTACATCGGAGACAATTGAACAAAGCATTGAAAAATTAGGGTATAATTGGGTGGGCCAATTGGGTGGGCCAACATGTGGACCTACTAATAATTTTCCGCCGTATTACTTCGGCTGGAAATAGTAAAAATGAAATTTAAGAACCTAGCCAATTTGTCAAACTGGTGAAACACGGTGGATTGGTCTGGCCAATTTGTCTTATCTTTTACCGATTTTTATATATGAGGTTAAGAATTAGTAGGACGGATTCGAACTCAGTTTCTATTGAAATGGTCGAGCAAGTTCGATTTGAATTTTGCTATGAATACATAATGGTACTCATAGAGTTTGACATAATGGCCACATGGCTTACCCCGGGGCAGGAGGAGGCCATGTGGTTATTATGTAAAATTTTATGTATTTTGTTATGTACTCATAGCAAAACTCGTTCGATTTTGATAATATTGTGTGCACCAAAAAATTAGCATTTTAAAAACAATTTAAGCCGCGAAAAAAAAAGGAATTTCCCCTAATTCTACCAAAGTTCAACAAATTAACGAGCGTATTCTTAAGACCAAATTCCGTGCTTAAAACGACATTCCTAAGTCAAAGTCCCGGGCCACGTTTGTATTACATTTACTATAAAATTATAATCTATATAAGAGTCTCATAGGAGCTGCTCCATTAACATTGCTCTACAAATTAATTGAAACACAATTACAATACAAAGCTTCTGCTCTCGAACAGTGACATCTTCTTCTTCAAGGTAGTTCTAAATCTTGCATGCTCTCTTTATATGTTACTGCTGTATGTGCTGAGTCGACGCGATTCTTCTGTATTCTCTTCGTTTTATATTCTGAAACATGTTCTACATTGTTGTTTAGCAGGTTCTTTTGTTGTTGCAAAAATGGAGAAGACGCGAAGGTTTTTAGTCTTAGGGTTTCTTGCTATTGTGTTTTCATTGTTCTTGCATGTCGATTCTGCTGCGAATACCCCAAACAGGTTTGTTCATTACAAAACCATCTCTTTGCTTCAGTTTATTTATTGATTTATTACATTTATGTAAACGATGACAGACATTCTCTTAACTCATGCAAGTAACTATGTAAGACATTAAATTTGAATATTGTGAATTCTTTGAAAACATTTATGTAAGATAACTAGCACCAAATAAGGCAATAACCGTTAAGATTTAAAGTTCCATCTTAAATGGTCAATCTTATTAAGTGGAGTAGTCCAAACTCTTATAAATTAGTCTATATTTTCATCTTTATTCGATATGAGATTTTATCCCTTAACAAAAACTTTATTAATTTGATTTTTAGAAATTCTTATTATTAACGGGAATGGTGTTTCCAAATTTTTTTCTTCCTCTAGATGTACATAAAAGTTTGTACATTTATTTACACTTTGATGAATTGACAAATTTTGGTACATTGATTTCAACACGTTTTTTAACGTGTTGCTAAATTTTTGACACGTGAGAGAGCGTAACTCAAGATGTAGAGAATAGGTGTACAAGTAGATTAATCTTTTTGTATTAACATTATTCCTATTCTTCGGTCGATTTTCAAGAGAAAAAAATTATAATTTGCATCATACTCCATTAGCATTTTTGGCAGTTGGTATTAGGCATCCAACTATTCACTAAATTTCTTGCATTGTTGGATTTGTTGCCTATTCCACAAAGTCAACTGGCTTTATTTACCGATGAAGAAATTAATAAATACAACTTTAGACGTATAAAAAATCAAAAAGCAACAGACCACTTGCTACAGGAAATTAAGAGAACAAAAACTTTGATTTTTATTCCTTCCAAATTTGTAAAATATACAAATAAGCCCATAGATACTGCAATTTTTCCTGAGTTCATATTTAACTTAGAATCCGTCAATTAGCTTCTCGTTTTATTTTGTCGATTGCTGACTTATGTAATTAATAATTAAATTTGCAGAAGGACTGATCAGGAACAGATGCCGTCTTCTCCAGTCAAACTGAATAAATGGAAAGATCACGTAAGCCTAAATTACCACAAACTTCATATACTGTTCGTGATATTGAATATTTTTGACATATCTAGACATTGAACGATATAAAGAACGAAAAAAAATATTTATTTTTTTCAATTATAGTATACAGTACACAATCTACAGTAGTGTCCAATACGACGATCCAAATACGCTTTTTATGTTTTTTTTTTTAATTTCAATGATGTGTTTTATTCGGTTCTTGGAGGGAAAAATTTGGAAGAAGTTAAGGATTCGCAAAAAAAAAAAAAAGCAATTCGTTATGCAGTTATATTGCTCCATTAAAACATGTATGAAAAAAATATATATCCAAGTTGATTAGAAGTATTTTTTGTTTGCAGGTGACGTTGGACAACGACATTGTTAAACTCACGTTACTATCTCCAAGTGGCTTAATCGCGGGAATACAATACAAAGGAGATGAGAATATCCTCGAATATCATTTCAAAGAATCTAGACGAGGGTGAGTTGCTTTCAAACTAATACAAAATACTTTAAATGGAGTTGTAAAATAAGTTCTTGAAAAGAAAACACTCATTGTATGGATGTCAATATGGCTCGTGGCTCGACCCAAAAAAAGTCTGAGCGGGGCCGACTCATGGCTCGATGGGACCGAGTTGGGCTCGGTCCTAGCCCCATTTTGGAGCGTCGGCTCGAGCCAGCCCGGCCCCGCCCATGTGGCTCGTCACGAGCCTAGAAAAAAAAATTACAAAACTTAAAAAAAAT
>CAIGRB010015025.1:23741-35809 GCA_903798255.1 Fraxinus quadrangulata
AAAGTTATTTCAACGAGTAAGTTAAAAAAAGAGTTGTGATATGTGTACAGGGCAATTTGACAGGATTTTATACTATAAAACACTTGATATGTCAAATAAAAAGGCAATCATACAAGTGTTGTCATCTCAGTATCTGTAAATTTCCCTGTCAAATAGCCCTTGTACAAACAGATTATCCCATTAAAAAATTTGGGTCGTCTAAAATTTCATAATTCAAGTCCATGCAATAAAAAATACTAATTGACTCATTAAATTATGCAGGCTTGAAGGGACAAATTTAAAAGTTATAGTGGAAACAGAAGATATGATCGAAATTTCATTCACCAGAACATGGAATTCCTCCGATAGTTACTCATACCCCTTGATTATCGATATAAGGTGGAATTAAATTTATCGATGTGGATAGCATATTCAACAACTTAATAGAGTTCACCCAACTAATACAATTCTTTTGCAGGTATATAATGTTGCGTGGAAGCTCCGGTTTCTATTCATATGCTATAATGGAACATTTAGAAGGATGGCCCGATTTAAATATTGATGAGTCAAGGATTGCTTTCAAACTTGACGGGGAAACGTAAGATATGAGAATTACAAACTTTAAAATGCATTACATACTTGATGTGAACTTGTATCATTTTAACTATGTTGGATATATAGGTTCAATTACATGGCTGTATCAGATGACATACAAAGGATCATGCCAACAGCTCGTGATCGTACACTAGGCCAAGTTCTCAACTATAAAGAAGCTGTTTTGTTGACAAATCCTGCCAATCCATCCCTCAAAGGCGAGGTACGTGTCTAAATATTGATCCAACAACCTAAATGTGGTCGTTGATTCCTATGCCATATAACCTCCTCATATCTATCCAGTGAAATATATCTATTGACTTTGTAAATTTTCTCAACAGGTGGACGACAAGTACCAGTACTCATATGACAACAAGGATAGCTTGGTTCACGGGTGGATTAGCACTCAACGAGACATAGGATTTTGGGTTATAACACCAAGCAATGAGTTTCGTGTTGGTGGCCCAGTGAAAAATGATCTTACATCTCATGTTGGCCCCACCGCTTTAGCCGTAAGTATATCTTATTTTAGTACTGGCCACTTTAACCGCACAACGTCTGAAGAGTTCTTGACGACCTATAGGAAAATAGATTCTTCATCTATATTCTTTATATAAACATTTGACTCGACACTTTCTTATTCACTAATTCCTTTTGAATTACCCACGCCCAGGTATTTTTCAGTAACCATTATGCTGGTCCTCATTTTGGAGTTAGATTACGCAATGGAGAGCCGTGGAAAAAGGTCTTCGGGCCTGTTTTTATATATCTCAACTCAGGTTCAAGTAACAAGACAAGTACACTTTGGGCAGATGCTAAAGAACAGGTAATTTTCATGAAACAAAATACGATAATTATTGTAAACCTATTTTTGATTTTTCCTCCCCAACATAACTCGTATTTCTTACTCCATCAGATGCAAAAAGAAACCCAAAAATGGCCATATGATTTTCCACGTTCAGAAGACTTACCTTATGCCAATCAAAGGGGTACCATTAGCGGTCGATTATTAGTCCATGACCGGTATCTTAATCGAGAATTCATGCCTGCAAAATCAGCTTATGTGGGATTGGCTCCACCAGGAGATGTGGGATCTTGGCAAACAGACACTAAGGTTATATATTTGACATAAATTTAGTATCTATTTCTATAAAACTTATAAAAGTAACAACATTAGGTAAGTTTGTACTTTCACACAGTTAGATATTAATTGTTTTTCTTAATATTATTACTAGGGTTATCAGTTCTGGAATCAAACGGATGAGAATGGTTACTTCACAATAGGAGGTGTTCGAGGAGGTACTTACAACTTGAATGCTTGGGTCCCAGGAGTGATGGGTGACTACAAATATGAAACTGATATTGTCATCATACCAGGTAGCCTATTGAAAAATAGTTCCTAAATGCAATCTATGAAGAAAACAAACATATTTCACTCAAATTATGATTTTTGGTACAGGAAGCCAAAATCCACTAGGCAATATTGTATATAGACCTCCAAGAAATGGTCCTACCCTATGGGAAATTGGGATTCCCGATCGTACTCCCGCTGAGTTCTATGTCCCCGATCCAGCGCCGCAGTTCAGGAACCGTTTATTTATCAACCAAACTCAGAAGTAAGATTTTATTAAATGATGATCATTAATGTGACATTTTCAGCTTATTTTCAAAAAAAAAAAAATGTTCTTAAAAGATTTCTAATAATCAATTTTATGATATTCAGGTATCGACAATACGGATTGTGGGATCGATATACAGATTTATACCCCGATCAAGATCTAGTATACACTGTTGGCACCAGTGATTACAGACAAGATTGGTTTTTTGCTCATGTCAACAGGTACTTAGCACACGCTTTGATGGTAATTCTGTTCATCTATATGATAAACTTGGAGATTAATTCCAAATTATAAATACGTATTTTGCAGGAGAACAAATAGTACATACATGCCGACGACATGGCAAGTTTCATTTGATTTATCAAATGTTGTGAGGACACAAACATATACGCTCCAGATAGCACTAGCTTCTGCCACTTATTCCGAAATAGAAGTACGATTTGAAAAAAAAAAAAACTATCTTTCGTTTCTTATATAATAATGATGAATGTATCTATTAATGTTGATTTGTGTCTTCTTATAGGTTCGAGTAAATAATCCATTCACACCACGCCCTCACTTTACTACAGGATTGATAGGAAGGGATAACGCAATTGCGAGACATGGACTTCATGGATTATACTCATTATATAGCATAAGTGTACCGGGATTTAAACTCGTGCATGGAAGAAATATAGTCTATCTAAAGCAATCAAGAGGCGGATATCCTTTCAAGGGAATCATGTACGACTACCTTCGCTTTGAAGGGCCAGCGGAAGTGAATCGCTAGACTGATGATCAGTAAATTTAGTTTTACATGGCACATTTCTTGGGTAGTCCTAGGAAAAAAGTGAAAATCATAAGTTAGCTAGGAAACTCCAGATTAATTGGAAAAGCTACAATTGTAAAGGTCCGTTTGATTGCAAGAATTGAATTTGGATGAAAAGAAAATGAATTTTAGGGAATTGAATTGCTTATAACTTATTTTACTGAAAATTGTCAATTAATTGTATTTGATTTGTATAATTTTCTACCTGAAAAATATCGAAATTTTGAATCTATTGATGTTCGTTTGACTTTATTTTTCATGAAAATTATTTATTAAAGGGATAAAATTTGTTACAATTGAAAATAAAATTTGTTTAGGCCAAAAAAAAAAAAATTAAAAAGGGAAAATTTTGCCTAGAAAAAGTTTTTCCTCAAAAACCAAGAAAAATGACCAAAAAGGGGTTGGATGAAAAATCATTTGCCAAAATTTTTTTGCCTCCTGGCTCTGTATTTTCGCAGCAAGAATTATTTGTAGATGAAGAGATGTCAAATGGGCTTCTTACTTCCCAAACACATCTTCCTACATCTATATATAAATGCTGGTTTATCAAAAATACACAAGAAAAGCACTTCAAATTATTGATTAATTCCTTGATGGACAGAGTATTAGTAAACTGAAGTTCTATGAGCATTGTGTCTTGGGGAAAGTAGAATAGAGTTAGATTTACCAAAGGGAGACACAACACGAAGGGAATACTTGATTATATCCATTATGACCTTTGGGGACCGACAAAGGTACTTTCTAAAGGATATGCATATTATTTGTTGACAATTGATGATTTCTTTAGGAAAGCTTAGATTTTCTTCTTGAAATAGAAGAGTGATATGTTTGATACCTTCAAGGAATGAAAGACAATGATTGAGAAGCAGAATATGAAGCATGTAAAATGTCTCCACATGGATAATGGATTAGAGTTTTGTTCAAATGAATTCAATAGTTTCTACAAGTTAGAAGGGATTTTAAAGCACTTGATAGTGCCAGGTACTTCTTATTAGAACGGTGTGGCAGAGTGGATGAATAGAAATTTGATGGAGAAAGTTCATGTATACTTTCAAATGATGGGTTGCCCAAAATAGTTTAGGTTGAAAATACTTCCATGACTTGTTTTTTTATCNAACAATATCTACAAGTTTTGTAGTATGTATTAAAATTTAAAATTTCATCTTAAAATGTCAATTTTATTGAGAAGATTAATCAAATTCCTTATATTTTGGTCTATATTTTCATATTTATTCCATATTGGATTTTATCCCTTAACCGCATGAATGTCATTTTTTCTTTTTATATTTATTTATTATGCCAAAAGTTTTGCGTCAAGTTTTATTTGTTGTAGATATACACAGATGAATACATTATTAACATAACATTTCATTGTGATATAGATTTTCCATTAATCATTGAAATATGAAAATTGCTAAAGTTCACGTATGAAGGAAAAAGATTCAGGTTAGAAGAATAATCAAAGATGGATATATACACACTAAAAATATTTCCACTCATAGGATCGATCAAGTTGTTGGTCAAACATGGAAATCCTGCAAAATCTAAAATCTCAACTACATAATGTTTTGATAAAGTCTCAGGTCCACTTGATTGCAAGGGTGAAAAATGTGTGAAAAAAAATGAATTCCAGAAAAAATAATTGTCTAAAACTTATTTTTTTGAAAATTGTTAATTAAGTATGTTTGATCGGTATAATTTTCCACCCGAAAATTTTTAAAATTTTGAATCTTTTTGTGTTCGTTTGACTTTATTTTACATGAAAATTGTCCATTAAAATGATAATTTTTCCACAATTGATTATAAAATTTGTTTCAATTATCAAAAAAATATAAAAAAAAAACAAAAAACAAAAAATATTTCAAGAAATCATTTTTTCGTTAAAATTTAGTGTTCGTTTGACTTTGTTTTACATGGAAATGATTTTTTTTTTTTTTATAATTGATTATAAAATTTGTTTCAATTGCCAAAATAACAAAAAAATTTAATTCAGCAGACCTGGAAACCATTTTCCCACCTAAATGTTGGGGAAATGATTTCCTTAATTTGGTGGAATTGGTAAATTTTTCCATCAAACAACCATAAATCATGGAAAATGAAAATTGTTTTTCATTTTTCATGGAAAACACAAGGGCTATCAAATATAGCCTAGAGATTTTTAAATTAGGATATTTGAGTTGTGGATTTTTGTGGTTGTACGAGTAATGCCCATAGGATCACGATGTGAACAAGACGTGAAGATCATAGGTGTATCTTGTGAAATTATACTTGAACTTGAATTTGAAAATCGTCGATTCGATCGACACCATAGTGTACATTTTCTACGCATTAAGGTATACTGATAAACTACAAAAATTCATTGAGTGATAGAGAATATGTGAGCGATTAAAAATTGCGACAAAAACGGCTATGCATTGGGATCAAAATTTCAACGCATAAAGGCTATTTTTTGCATTTGCAGGGCATGGCACGTTGTCTTCTTTACAATATGGTCCCTGGTTTCATCTTTCGTTCATCTTTTCCCTTTTTTGCATCTTTAGTCATTCATCTACTAATTTTCAAAATTTAGTCCTCATCATTTCTCAATCATCTATAATACATAGATGTGAGTTCCGAGAGTTTGCAACTAAGTTCCCAAGCTTTCTAAACGTTGAATTTAGCTCCTAAAACTTGTAATTCTCATCTGTTTACTTCATTAATGCTTTCAAATGAATAATTACAATTTAATTGATCATCAGTTACTTCAAATCAACTTCAATTACGTTTCAAAAATGTCTTTTTTTTTCACATAATTGCATCTAAATCAGTATTTACCTACAATTAATATATTTATCCCTAACCTAGGTAGATTAATGATCAATTAATCATAAATAAGTAAGTATAAAAGCCTAAATAAGTATATCAACACTTATAAAATACACCTACCAATCAATTTGTGAGTAAATTCCTCCATGGACTTCCTTGTCTGCATATCGCCAACGGTCAGCCCTCACTACCCGCCTGCCCTATGGCCACCCCGTCAAATGATGGAGTCAGTTTTTCTTTTGTCGAATCTAATTTCAAGTATGAATCAAGTTAATGGATCTGTCGAATCTGGTTTCACTCTCTCTATCAAAGCTAATTATACTTTTCTTGTGTCATGACAAGTTGAGTGGACTTTTGCTTTCAATAAACATTAATGGTGACAATTATCGTGCTACTTAATTATTTTTCTTGCAAATTAAACAAGATTTAAAACCAACAAGTGGCACAAAATTCCAAGAAGCTGCTACTTTGCGAATAAAAAGTTAGTGCCTTTGTGTGGCCAACTGGCATCAACGACATTCTCTAATAAGTGAACTAAACAATGTATGGCTAAGGTTTTCTTATTGCTTGACATGTGGTCTCCCTATGGCCCATGGGTTAAGCTCCAAGCAGCTATGCTTCATGTACATAAGCACGATCCACAGAAATGCACCAGAACACTCACACACGATAGAGTCTGCAAATCTTTTTTTAAAATACACAGTGAAGCTCACTCATTGTGAGTATTCTGGTGAAATTATGTGGAATTCTTTCTATACATGGAGGATAGGGGAGCTCAAAGGTATGTCACATTGTAGTCATCATAGGCATCATACCTAACACACATTGTCCTAGACGGAAAAATAAATGAATTTGACTACATCTCACATACTTAATGTGTCAAGTTGAAACTTGCACAAGGCATTAAGAAACAAACTTCAAACTCCTCGAAATCAAGAAGACCATATGGTGCAGCTGAGGATTAGGTCTCTCTTGGTCGCCTTGGACACTAGAAGTAAAAAATCTATTGAGAGTTGTGTCATCTCAAAGACGGTCGTCAACGAGAGTGCTTGCTTGATATTTTGCTTAGTTGGCAGCTACGTGGTTAGACCACATAGACAGAGACGTAACAGTAGTTCCTCATCCAAGATTTAATTATTCACATCACATGAGACACTTGACTTTGAAGACTGAGAGACTTTGATAATTGTATATTCAAACCTAGGGATGGCAAATGGCTCGTCGGTTCGGGCAGCCCGTAGCTCAACTTGGAAAAGCTCGAGCCGAGCTGAGCTGGCCTGTGTCACGGGTCGTTTTCGGCCCGAATGAGCGGAGCCCATTTAAAAAATTAAAAAGAAAAAAATCAAACATACAGCTGCCTGCACATTGCAAGCTAATTGTAGCTGTCTATAAGTGCAGACAATTGTCAGAACATGTAAAATATTTGAAAACTTGAATTTGAAATTCAAATGTAATTAAAACTGATACTTTTTTGGCTATAAATAAATGAAAAAAATAGCAACTTCATATCAATTTACTTGAATCAATCTCCAATTTCTTTACTTCATTTTCTTTACTCTAATCTTCAATTGAGTTGAGTTCTAGTTTCAATTTCAATTTCTAATTTCTTTACTCGGTCTTATACTCTTATTCAATTTCTTTTACTTTAATATTCAATATTCTTTACTATAATAGCTATAAATGGATTTTACTAGTGATGAAATTAATCAGTTTAAAGGTAATTCGAATACTCCATTCGGCTACAATGCATTTCAAAATGTAGCTGATCCCAAATCCGAATAAAGGAGGAGGATTTTAACATTTATTTATAGTACGTATAAATTGCACAAATTTTAAATTCTTAAAAAAAAATAGATTTGACATGAGAAAAAAAAAAAGAGCCGACTCGACCCACTAATGCTCGAGCCGAATGCTCGGGTCGAGCCTCAATTTTTTGATCGAACTTTTGCTCGGTTCGGTTTGGGCAAAAAAAAAACTCGAACATTTTTTACTCGAGTTGAGTCCGAGTTTCGAGTTTCGACTCGTGACTCGACTCGACTCGACTCGTTGACATGGCTATTCAAACCTTGTTGTAAGGGTGAGAGTATTGACGGAACAATAGATATTTATTAAATTATCGTTGAAAACAAGGAAATATACCACCACAATGATGATAATGGGAATCCAAACACTCTTTAATCTTGTTGTCTCAAACTTCAAAAATTGCATTCACCCACCGAGAATAGGGTAGTCCTTCTATTGCCACAATCCGGCCTCAACTTACCTCTTTCTCGTATCAACGATTAATTGGCACTCCTCTAACAAGAAAGAAATTAACTTGATGCGAAATAGTGAGCATGTCTTTGCGTTCGAAAGTGTACAAATCACAACAAATAAAAAAGTGGATCTAAACATCCGAATTATCGTTTCCATGAGAACTACTACGATTCAACTATTCCTAACTTAAATTTAATTGATGATAAATAGAAATATTTATTTTCTTGTTGTGATTTTTTTTTAATTTTAAATGTATTAAAGCAATAAAAGTGATTTTTTTAATAGGATGGTTTGAAGTGTTAAGAGTCATAAGTTCACCACACTATCCATCCCCCTTAATCTCAATTATCAATTTTATAACAATTAATTGTATGTACCTGGTTGAATTCTTTTAAATTGATTGATTTACCTCTCTTGGGTTCCAATCAATCCTAATCAATAAAATCAATCAATCTTATCTCTACGTGAATCAGAATAAGCCTTAATCAAGAACATTTAATTACCAAAAAATCATGTAATGACCATGTAAACCATAAAAGTGCATCTTTACCCTTTATTCAAATTGCAAGTTTTTACTACGTGGTATAAACAAATACTTCGCCTCTCGACATAATTATTACTCACAATCAATGAATTAGTGGCCAATTAATCCAAAGTATTAAGAATAGAAGTAAAAATAGTTTACAACATCAATTGGAGATTGAAAACTTAAAATTAAGCTTCAAATCTATATTACAATCGTGCATTCTAACTAATTACATAATTATATATCATGGGAGATGAATAAAATAAGAATGAATTAAAGTATATAGTTGGCTTTTAAGGGGAAAAAAAATGGGGGGAAATGGAGATTTTGCACTAAGAATCCATTGTGCTCTTATAAAAACCTTGGAATTCTAGTTTCCTGATTAATTTCTTGATTTTTCTCTTATTTTGGCTCTCTTCTCTTGTAATTGATATTTGTATCCTAAGAGATCCCTTTGACTTGTATAATATATGTACAATGAATCCCCCAAATATCGAGAATATATGTGTATAATGAAACTCTCAAACCTCGACTTAAATATATGTACATAATGAAATCATACAAGCCTTTTTTAATTGTTGAACTAAGGCATATATTTATAGAACAAGATTTAAGTCAAGATCATTTTTCAAATTGGTTTCACAAAGAGTTTGAGAAAAAACTAAAAATGATTTCCTTTTTTTTAATTGGACTCCTTTTCTCGTGCAATTTTATTCCTCATTGATAAATTTCACAATGCAGTCATCTTCATCCCAACATCATTAATAATTGACCCGACACATGTTTTAAATTTTTTATAATTTAGTCCTCAAAATTTCAAAATGCTAAATTTAACTCTTGAAATTTATGAATTTTTACTAAATGCTCTATTAACACTTCCAATTGATCACTTGAAATCCTATTAATCTTCATTTGCTCCAAATGAACTCTATTAAGCTTCAAGTAGCCTTCTTTCACTTCGATTCTATCTAAGTTGAGGTTTTTTCTACGATTAACATAATTTATACAAAGTAAATAGATAATCGCTCTATTTACATGTAATTGAATAATAATAGAAGTCCGAATAAGTGCATATCAAAGATAATACTAGCTTAAGTGGGATAATAATTAGGAAGAGTAAAATGGTCATTTTGGTCCTACACTAATTATTCAATGTCCGACGGTGTAAAACATATGGATAGCACGTCAAGATGATAAGGCATTTTCATTTTGAACCTCTACGTGGTTAATTAGGCAGAATTAACATCACGTCGTAGTCTAGCAAAAATCAAATTAGTAAACTTGTTTTATGAAAATCTTTTATTTTTCTTAATTTCTACCGACTGTTTTCCAGCATCATTTAGAGAATAGAGCAATGGTGGGTTCACATAAACGAAAAAGAAGGAAAGACACAAATATGTGGGGCCCACTTTTTTAATAATATTTAAATCAGATGAGACCCATATCCATGTGACTCTTCTGTAGAACATCTGGTATGAATAATTCTGCACATTCAGCATTATTCTAGAGAATATATATGCTCTAAAGTCTTCCGCTCACCTTGACAAAAGGAGAAAAACGAAATACAAAAGAAATGGCGTATCCTGTGACAAATTCCTCTTCGGACTTGTACCTTTATTTATAGACAATGTACAACCCCTACCACTAACCACCCTATCAGAGGTGACCTAAGTGCGCACAGGTGGTGCGACCGTACAGAGCCTTAGCATTGTAGAGGTACCAATTTTTTATTTTTTTATTTTTTGTTATATATGATAATTTTAAAATTTAAATTTTTTATTATTATGTTAGTTAAAGGTACCCTATTTTGAAATGTCACACAGACACCCAAAATCTCAAGATTGGCCCTGCGCCCTATGGCCACCTCACTCAATCAATGGAGTCTTTTTTTTCTTCTTTTGAATCTAGACTCTACTCGAACATATTAAGTTGACAAATCTTCCAAATGTAATTTCACTCTCTCTATTGAAGTAAATTATACTTTCTTGACAAGTTTAGTATCAGTTTGCTTTCAATAACCATTAGTGATGACAATTAACGTGTTATTTAATTATTTTTCTAGCAAAATAAACAAGAATTTAAAACAAGCAACTGGCACTGTAATTCCAAGAAGCTCACTTCGAAAATAAAAAATAAGTCCTCATGTGGCCAACCGGTATCAACAACTATTCTCTAATAAGTGACCCATTAGTCATTAGTGTACAAGTCACCACAATTCAAAATAAATCAGATACCAGTTCCGCTCAATAAAAATGTCGGTGGCATATTTTGATCAACTTACGAGAATTTTTAATAGAATAAGACTGTTATATTTGCTGGAATTCGAAGAATACGACGACTTAATTTTCTAGAATTTGAGTACTAGTATAGGCCTTTGGATTTGAGCTTGCCGTTCTAATCATGTCAAGCTACAGTATCTGATCGAAATTCTTCTGCCACCGTCCATTTTGGAGAGATTCAATTGGTTGAAAAGTTCGATTGTGATGGATTATTATATATCTAGATCGTAGACATGCACCTTAAGTTATCGTGACTTTGCTTTGATTGGTTGCTACGGGAGGTGTTGTCATCCAGGTGGCACCTTTTCAATCATGTTATGATTATACTTTCGAATGACACATCTCGTGGACCGACCTATATATGTGGTCTTGGGTCGACCTTCATGCTAGTTTCGATGAAAAGACTCATTTGACCAAGTCAAGACAGGTGTAGAGAATTGAATAAAAAATAAATTTAATTTTTATGTCTCCTATACAATTTCGCATAATGAAATTTATAATTATTTTTTCTGGAAAGTTCGAATTGTATTCCGAAAATTTTGGAAAGGCAGCCGGCAACGTAATAGTTGACGAAATTGTAGAGTTTCGTACGCTGGAATATAATATGTTCCCACTCGTAATTACTTAATTTTTCTAGAAGGTTCTTAATTTTTCTATTCATTTTGGTGGCACAAAATCAAGACGGAAAATTCCTTTCCCAGCTAACTAATGGATTTGGGGGTTAATGGATTCTAGATACATTTTGTAAGGGGCGAATGGAAAATGAAATGTTAAGGGTATAATAGTCAATTTGAAGATTTTCATTTTCAATTTTATTTTTAACATGTACACTAATGTATTAATTTATATAGATAAAAATACACAAAAATAATTAAAACTAAATTTTACCTCAGTCTAAATGTCTTAGATAATGTTCTTCGAATCAATATTTTTTAAAGGGATAATTGCAACAACGATCCCAAACATTTTAGATTTTTGCGCACTTTACTCTAACCTTTGATTTGTGCCAGCGAATGTCTCAATCCTTTCAAAAATATGCGGCGGATGTCCAAATGGATGGAAACACATCCTATTTGACCGTTAGTTTGACCAAAACAGTGCACTTTGACTAATTTTGACCAATTTAGGAAGGGTAAAATAGAACTTGACAATTACCACACTACAAAATAAAAATAAAAAATAAAATCAAAATAAAATCAAAA
>CAIGRB010015028.1:0-13958 GCA_903798255.1 Fraxinus quadrangulata
TGAATTTTGGAGCTTGAATTTGCACTTCGAAACTTGGACTTGATTTTGATTTAATCGAAGAAAACTTTGATCTTCTTGGGTTTGCTTGATTTAAAGAAAATTTTGATCTTTTTTGTGTTCGCTGAACTTGGAATTGAGATGATTTCATCTCTTCGTCCGACTTTGAAATTTCTCCAGCACTTCGTGATTTGTTTATGCACTTCCGCCTCCTTTCTTTGTAATAGACCTTTGGTCAGGGAAAATTTGTGACCAATTTTGGTAAACATTCAATTAAATTGATTATAGAATAATTGTGAATTTTGAAATAGTAGGATGGGCTTTTAAAATTTTATGGGTTTTAGTAGGATTTAATGTAATAAATTTAATTGGGCTAGTTATTTAAATTGACCCAACCCACTATTATTTTTTTTATTTTTACTTTTTTATTCCTTATATATTTTTATGTTTACAGATATATTCCTTTTTTATTGTGATTTCTACACTTTCAAAGTAGTATCAGAGCAAAGTTGAGAGAATTAGAATTTAGAATTGTGAGTGATCAAACACTGAGAGGTAGAGAGTTGTGAGTGATCAACCATATCCACTTATAAATGACTTCTACTAGTGTCTACCAAACTCATCTCCTGTCTTTACTGGACTTAACTACCAGTTTTGGCGTATCAAGATGAGGACTCTATTCCTGTCCTATGATTTGTGGTACCTGGTTGATAATGGTTTTGATGATCTTGCAGATGCAGAGAGGCTAACTACAGCTTAACGTAATGAGTTGAAAGAAAAGCAAAAGAAGGATGCCAAAACTCTAGTCTTAATTCAACAAGCACTAGATGATGTCATTTTTCCACGAGTTATGTCTGCCACAACCAAGGGCGGATTTGGCAGTGGGCTGTACTTGGCTGTAGCCCACTGCCCCCAAGTCCAAATCCAACAAAATAAAACAAATTAATGGAAGATGATTTTAATTTTGTGCATAGCCCACCGACAAGTAACATCACTTGGCAAACCTAGCCTAATTCTTAAAACTAATTATTTGTTTTAATTTTTGGCCCAATTCTTAAAATTAACTTTGTTTAATTTTAGTCCAAATCCACCAAAGGCTCATTTGATTTTGGGAAGGAATTGACGAAATATATACGTGAAGAAATTTTGTGAAGGAACTACAAATATGAATGTTTCTGCGTTGTCAAACTTCTATCTTAAATACTGCTCTTCCCTATTCCTCATGAAAAAGTCATTTTGTGAAAATTTTCCTATTTTTACATTATCACGAAACTCATTGTTGCCTAATATAGTAGAAATAATTTTAGGTTACCACTTCTTTTTGGAAATAAAAAAATGTAGGCAAGAAATTTTGGATTTTATTTCATTTGCAACCTATGCGTGATGGGTAGGCTACTGATATCAAATTTAGTTTCTTACAATATGAATGAATTTAAGTTGGGATGGAAAATAAAGGGATAAGAATTTATGATTTGGGATATGAATTTATAATTTCTTACAATAGTAGGGTATGAATCTATGATTTAGGAATTGATATTTAAGTCCTGAGCTCTTACAATATGAATGAATTTATGATTATGATTTTATCAATTTATTTTTATGGGACATTGTTATATTGTGTTTTGATTTTTACGCTTTTTAGTTTTAGATTTTAACATGGACGAAGATCGACCTTTTGCCAAAAAGAACCCTGTTATTTTTCTTTTCAAAGAGTGGCAAATCTAGGGATACAATTGTAATAACTAATGTTACATTACAACTTTTTTGATATATATAAATTTTATTCGTACATTAAATTTTTAAATTTTTTTTTGCCCCCCGTAATGTTGTTTTCTGGCACCGCCCCTGGCCACAACATCGAAAGAAGCATGTGACTTACTGAAGAGGAGTATCAAGGAATAAACAAAGTGTTTACTGTGACGCTGCAAACCATGCATCGGGATTTTTGAGAATTTGCAGATGAAGCTGTCAGAATCGGTTCAAGAACTTTTTTTGGAGAGATTACTTGGTGGTGAATCAGATTAAGAGAAGAATTGACAAACCAAAAGGTTGTTGAGAGAGATTTACGAAGCTTTCTCCCAAATTTGATCATGTTGTTGCTGCAATAGAAGAATCGAAGGATTTATCCATTTATTCTCTGAATGAATTAATGGGGTCACTTTAAGCATATGAGCAACGAATAAATAGAATGGTAGAGAAAAATTGTTTTAAAAATAGTCGAGGTCTTGGTAGATCATCTTGTGGAAGAGGCAAAGGAATGAGCAATGGTCAACAAAGGAACTCAAATGGAGATAACAATTCTAATTCTTGCTCATATTGTGGAAGATCAAACCATGACGATAAGGATCGTTGGTATAAGGAGAAGTATTGCCAAAACAAAAATGCTCCCCAATGCTATTATTGCAAGCAATATGGTCATATTGAGAAAAATTGTTTTTAAAAAGGCTACAAACAACACCAATTCCCATGAAGAAAAAAATGGTTCTGATGGTAATTTATTTCTTGCTTACACATTTGCTCGTGGTGATTAGTATGAGGATTTTTGGTATCTTGATAGTTGTTGTAGCAATCATATGACTAGCAACAATTATTTGTGGAGATTGACTAGTCCATAAAGACAAAAGTCAGGATGGGCAACAACAATCAAGTTCAGGTACGTGGAATGGGTATGATTGCTGTAATGTCAAAGTTTTAAAGAAACTAGTGCATGATGTTATGCATGTACCTGGATTTAGCTCGTAACATGATTAGTGTTGGTCAGTTAGTGAAGAAAGGTTATTATGTTGTGTTTGATGTTGATGAATGCTTGATATACAATAAAAGGAGCATGCAGCTATTCCATTCAACTAAAATGGGAGAAGATAAGATGTTTCCAATTGTGTTTTCAGAAGTTCCTATTAATGCCTTTGCTGCAGCCACTGATGATTCTTTTCTTTGGCATCGAAGATTTGATCACCTTAATTTCAGAGGACTAACCTTGTTATGCAAAAAGAATATGGTAAAGGGTCTTTCAATGATTAAAGATGAAAGGCAAAATTGCGAAGCATGTATCTTTGGAAAGCATTCCCAAAAGATGTTTCCCATAGGTAAATTCTTGAGAGCTCCAAAGTCATTGATGTTAGTGCATGCAGATGTCTGTGGGCCAATGCAAACACTCTCCTTGAGTGGAAGTACTTCCTGATATTTATTGAAGGTTTCTCAAAAATGACTAGGGTGTATTTTTTGAAAGAGAAGTCAGAAGTTTTTGGATGTTTTAAACAATTCAAAACAACGGTTGAAAAGGAAAAAAGGTTGTCCCTTATTAACACTACGCACCGATTGTGGTGGTGAGTTCACTTCCACATAATTTAATAATTTTTGCAGCTATAATGGCATCCAAAGGCAACTTATGGCAAGTTATATACTCTACAGCAAAATAGAGTCGCCAAGGGAAAAAAATAGAACCATAGTTGAAGCCGCCAGAAGCATGCTGAGAGACAAAAACCTTCCTAACAAATTCTGAGCAGAAGCTATTGGAGTTGCAATATACCTTCTCAACAAATTTCCAACTCCTTATGAAGCTTGGTATGAATACAAACCTGTTGTAAGTCACTTAAAGACAGTTGGTTGTATTGACCATGCTTTTGCGCCTGATGAATTGAGAAAAAGATTGGATGACAAAAGCATCAAATGTATTTTTGTGGGGTACAGTAAAGAAACTAAAGGCTATAGGCTTTATGATCCTATTTCATAAAAGTTAATTATAAGTCGTGATGTAATTTTCAATGAAAATGATGCTTGGATTTGGGAATTTGTTCTTTTGCAGCCTATACATGTGGTGGAGATAGCTAATTTAGAATCGAATAGCCTACAAGAATCTCCTCTGTCATCTCCCAAATCAACACCAAGAAGAGTAAGAAGTCTTGCTGAAATTTATGAGTCATGTCACTATGCTTCTATTACCATGGAGCCAAGTTGTTTTGAAGATGCGGTGAAACAAAAAAAAAATATGGTGTATTGCAATTGGTGAAGAGAGTAAAGCAATTAAGAAGAACAAGACATGGACCTTCATGGATTTACCAGATGGAAAGGAAGCTATTGGGCTAAAATGGATCTACAAGTCTAAACTCGACTTGGATGGTTCGTTACAAAGGCACAAAGCATGGTTGGTGGCTAAAGGATATGCACAAGTTACAGGTATTGATTTCACGAAACTTATGTTTCAGTTGTTCGTTTTGATACTATTAGAACACTTTTGGCATTGTCGGCCAACAGAGGATCGATCGTTTATCAATTGGACATAAAATTAGCTTTTCTTAATGGTGATTTGGTGAAAGATGTATATGTTGAACAACCCCAAGGATTTGTGGTAAAAGATCAAGAACAGACAGTGTACAAATTACATAAGGCGCTTTATGGGCTCAAACAAGTTCTCCACTGGACCGGTATAACAAAATCGACTCATATTTTGCTAAGAACAATTTTACAAAAGGTGTTAAAAAGCCTAACCTCTATGTTAAAAGTTATAAGGGGTAAATTCTTGACTGTGTGCTTATATGTTGATGATATGGTTTATACTGGAAGTTCTTTTCAGATGTGGAAATATTTAGAAGGTCCATGATGCAAACTTTTGATATGTCTAACTTGGTTTCACGGAGTACCTTTCTTCTTAGCACAGAAAGTGACACCGTACGGCAGTAGTCTGCTTCGCTAGACTACCTTCCACCTTTTCTCGGTCGTTTCAGGACGAAAGAAGATTTAATTACAAATTGTAGAAAGTTTAAAATACAATTGAAAGAAACTTGATCATTGATTGCTTGAAAGCTAGAAATTACAATTGCTGAAAGCAGTAAATTACAATGGCTAGTGTAGGAGTGAACACTAGAAAGTTTGAAAGATTATTTGAAAGAATCTCTAAATAAACTTTTCGGAACAAAAACCCAAGTGTCAGGAGTAGACGTTTAAATGCCAAAAAATCTTACTAAACTTTTCCTATTTTCTAGCTATTTTACAATTAAAATAAACTATTACAACCCAAACTAAACTAATATTTACAATGTGCGGTCGAAGTTGGGCAAACTGTGGCTGCGATGGTGTTAAGGGGCTTAAGCAAAGCTGCAGTCCTTGACATTCTCTCCCATTTGTTTTGATGATGTCCTCGAAGCCATCGATGAATGATATGCTTCAATTAATGATTTGAAAGCTCCAAGGTCTTTTTTACTTTCCCAAGTATTCTCCTCACTGTTGCATCCGCTCCATTTGACCAAGCACTCTTGATGATGTTTCCTACAAGCTTGAGTAGTTCGAAGGTCAAGAATCTCTTCAGCAACCTTCTTTTAATCATTTTTCAGTTCAAACATAGGTCGCTTTGGCTCATTTCTGGATACATCTTCCTTGTCAACAAAGTATGGCTTGAGTACTCCAACATGAAGGACTTTATGGATTTTACACCATGAAGGGAGAGTAACTTTGTATGCGACTCTTCCAATCCTCTTCACGATGGGTAATGGTCAAATATATTTTGGCACCAATCTTGAGTCTTTCCCTCTTGTCGGTTTATACAAGTTTCTGTCGGGGAGTTTTACCATTACTAGATCTCCAACATTAAATTCAAGGAAACAACGCTTTAGATTTTCAAATTTTTTGTACCATTTCTGAGGTTTCTCAAGATAACTCTGAGCAATTTCAATGTTTTGTTTCCACTCTTAAGAGAAGCCTTTTGCTTGAGGGGACTTGGTACTTTGATCGATATCCGCAGTATGAGGGAGTAACGGTTGCTGGCCAATAAAAATCTCAAAAGGACTCTTATTGGTGGAAGAGCTCTTTTGGGCATTAAAACACATCTGAGCTGCATCCAAAAGTTTCACCCAATTCTTCTGCGAAGTACAGATAAAGTACCAAAGATATTCTTCTAGCATAGAATTGAAGCGCTCCGTCTGTCCGTCAGATTGTGGGTGAAAACTAGAACTCATGCTCAAGCTTGAACCAATGAGTTTGAACAACTCGGTCCAAAATATGCCAGTGAATCGAGGATCCCGATCACTGACGATGTCTTTAGGCAGTCCCCAATATTTGATAATGTGTTTGAAGAAGAGTTGAGTTGTCTCTTTGGCTGATATATACTTAGGCGCTATGAAGTAAGTTGCATATTTTGATAGACGGTCCACCACGACGATGATAGTGCCAAAATCTCCTATTTTTGACAATCCAACAATGTAGTCCATCGATACACTCTCAAACGGTCTCGTTGGGACAGAAAGAGGCTATCGTAAGCCTGCCTTTTTCTGATGATCCGCCTTATCTTGCTGACAAACAAGGAAAGTCTTCACATACATTGTAATGTCATCCCGCATTTAAGGCCAGTAGTATGCATGTTGTAATAGTGCAGAAGTGCGTTTCTCTCAAGAATGCCTGCCCAAATTGTGTCGTAGTATTCTGTGATAAGAGATTTTCTCAAATCTCCACCTTTCGGACATATAGGTGGTCTTTCTTAGTTTTCACTAGGCCCCCATCGAGCAATAATTGTCGAGTTTTGCCCTGCTTGATGAAGTCGACCAAATATTGAGTAGCCGGGTCCTTATTCAAAAGTGCCCGAATTTGGTCCCTTTTATTTGTGGTCATCGTGCTCCTAAAAAAGTGGCCAAAGAGCAAATGGTGGCCAAGTCGACCCGACGACTAAGAGCATCGGCAACATGATTACTAGATCTGGGAGGATACTCCAGCATGAAATTGAACTCTGAAAAAAGTTCCTGCCAACGAACTGTTTGCTCGATAGTTTCGGTTGAGACATGAAGTGACTAACTGCAATGTTATCTATCTTCACAATAAATGGAGACCCAAGAAAATAGTGACTCCATTTCCTAAGGCAATTGACTACCGCCAACAACTCATTTTCGTGCGCTGAGTAAAGACGCTCTGCTTGATTCAGCTTCCGGCTCTCATATGCTACCGGATGTCCTTCTTGCATAAGGACTCCACCAAGTGCGAAGTCTGAAGCATTGGTATGTACTTCGAATGATTTGGTCATGTCCGGTAGGGCTAACACCGGATTCGTCCACATAGCTCTCTTCAATTTTTCGAAAGCATTTTGGTATTGGGATGACCAGTTCCAATTCTTATCCTTCATCGTCAACTCGATAAGTGGTAATGCAATTTCTGAGTACCCTTTCACAAATCTTCTTAGTAATTGCATAATCCGAGAAATGAACGCACATCGTGGACATTCCTTAGTGGTTGCCAATCTTTGATGGCTGTAACCTTCTTCGAGTCCATATGTATTTTGCCTTGATCGATGATGTGACCCAAAAAGCTTATAGACGTATGAGCGAATGAGCATTTAGACGGTTTGACATAGAGTTCATTCTCTCTTAGCCGATTGAGAGCCCGCCTCACATGCTACACATGTTCTTCCAATGTTTCGCTATAGATGACTATGTTATCCAGGTACACCACTACAAAATCGTCCAAGAAACCATGAAGTACCTGGTTCATCATCGTACAAAATGTTGTTGGAGCGTTTGTTAAGCCAAAAAACATCACCTTAAATTCAAATGCTCCGTATCTCGTCACCACCGTCGTCTTTGCTTCGTCTCCCTCCTTGATCTGAACTTACCAGTATTCAGACCTGAGATCGATCTTTGTATAGTATCTAGCCCATCTCAGTCAGTCGAAACAATCGACGACTAGCGGAATAAGATAACTATTCTTTACAGTGATCTTGTTCAAAACTCGATAGTCGCAGCACATTCTGAGGGAACGATCGGCCTTTTTCTGAAACAACATGGGAGCTCCATATAGCCATTTCACAGGCATGATAATCTCACTTTCCAGCATTTCTCCCAACTGCTTTTGAAGCTCTTCAAGCTCCGGCTGAAACATACGGTAGGGTACCCTGGCGGGAGGCTTGGCACTCGGAATAAGCTCAATCTCATGATCAATTGCCCTCCTTGGTGGCAATTTATTTGGTTACTCATCGGCATGATGTCCTCAAATTCCTTAATAAGCATTTTCACAAGTTTTGGAATAGGACCAGTCGCCTCTTCGATCTCTTCTAGTCGAAGAATGCACAAAAATGAGGGTTAATTCTTTTGAAACCCTTATCAAATTGCATGGCCGAGATACTCTTCTCGCCTATCTTCCCAACTTGTATAGTAATGATGCATGATTTACTATCCATCATCATTAGCGAATCGGAATATGGCAACACTACTGTCTTTGTATCCCAAATAAATTCCAATCCCAGAATGAGCTTGAAATCGTCCATCTGAACTACCGACAAATTTGTCCTTCCTTCGAAAGGACCTGCTTTGATTGACAAAGATTTCACTATCCCAACTATTAGTTGAGCAGCTGAGTTAATTACTTTGACCTTTCGACCACCTTTCTCCAAAACAAGTACGAGTCGCTGCACTTTGGAACTTACGAGGTAGTTGTGGGTAGCACTAGTGTCTACCATAGCCCTGATTGGCTTTCCATTAATCTTCACATCAATGTACATTAGGCCTTTGGCCCTGCAAATATGAGCCTTTGATTCTTCAATTTTTAGCTCTTTCGAGGGAACATCCTCCATTTTAATAACTCGATCCGACATTGTGTTGCACCGATGTGAGAATGTGCCAACTGCCTCCTCATCCTCTTCAAAGTCAATTTCACTATGACGCTAACTTGTGGGACATCTTGCTTTGAACTCATTCCGCGACTTGCTAGTTGACAATATGCATTCACCATCAGTTTCAAAGGACACTCCGCCACTCGATGGGGTTCTTCACATAAAAAGCACATCAATTTGAGAGTGCATCAGATCTGCCCTCCGTCATTTTTCCTTTATTCCAGTTGCTACTACTGCTAGCATTATAGTTTTCTTGATGACTATTTTGATAGTTTCCCTGACGGGTGCCTTGATAGCCACCTTCCTTATGAGAGTAACACTCTCCCCCATTTGAGTTCGAACTGGGTCTATAAGGTCTGTTTTCACCTTCAATGGCTTGACTATTTCTCGAAGGTCGATCTTTTCTCAATTTCGATTGATAGTCACTCAAGCATTCGGCGGCTCCTATGGTCGCGCTCAAATCAGTGACCTTCTGTCTCTGAAACTCCGTGCGTGTCCACAGTTTCAATCATTCTATAAAGGTGAATAGCTTATCCTTTTTTGACATGTCTCGAATATTCAGTATATGTCCTGAAAAGGCTTTCACATACTCCCTGATAGAGCTTGTATGTTTCAATTCTTGCAGTTCCCGTCGGGCCTGATATTCCACATTTTCTGGGAAAAATTGAGTTCTGATCGCTTCCTTGAGAAGATCCCAAGAATCTATTCGGACCCTATTGGCCTGAATATCAGCATATTTCGTTTGCCACCAAAGCTTTGCATCTCCACCAAGATACATGGTAGCTGTTGTAACCTTTCTCGTTTCATCTACTATCGAAGCCGCAAGAAAGTATTGTTCCATATCAAAAAAGAAGTCATGAGAGCATTCTTTTATGTGGGGGCTTGACCATTGCCCATCGCACGTTGAAACACTAGTAATTAAGCTCTCAACGCTTCTATCTCATCCCGCAGATCAGGTATGATAGCAGCAGCTTCAGTCATTGCTACGTTAGCCCTCTGGCTTTCATCTAGTTGGATGTGTAATTCTCGAATTTCCGTCTCGCCACCTCGAGCTTCTCTTCGAGGCCCTCCAGGCATAGCACAACCTATGAGTTGTCTCATCAAGTACATCTATGCGCTGTTTTGTAGTCATCTTTGAAAAATCCACTACCTTCGTGGTGTTCAATTCAATTGGATCCATAGCCTTTTTATCGAGGGTTTTGAGCCGCGGCTCTGATACCAACTTTCACGGGGTGCTTTTCTTCTTAGCACAGAAAAGGACACCGTGCGACAGTAGTCTACTCCGCTAGACTACGTTCCGTCTTTTCTCGATCGTTTCGGGACGAAAGAAGATTTGATTACAAATTGTAGAAAGCTTAAAACACAATTGAAAGAAACTTGGTCATTAATTGCTTGAAAGCTAGAAATTGAAATAACTAGTTCAGAGGGCGAATACTAAAAAGCTTGAAAAATTATTTGAAATACTAATACCCCCTATAATAAACTTCGAAACAAAAATCCAAATGCTAGGAGTAGATGTTTAAATGCCGAAGAATCATACTAATCTTTTACTATTTTCTAACTATTTTACAATTGAAATAAACTATTATAACGAAAATAAAATTACAACTCAAACTAGACTAATATTTACAATGTGCGGCTGAAGTTGGGCAAACTGCGACTGCGATGAGGTCAAGGAGCTTAAGCAAAACTGCAATTCTTGACACTTGGGTTCCATGCAATATTTTTTGGGAATTGAAGTGGTGCAAGATTTACATGGTATTTTCATTTGTCAGAAAATATATGCAACTGACTTACTGAAGAAAGCTGGAATGGAAAATTGCAAGAGTGCTAAGACTCAATTGAATGCAAATGAAAAGCTGACTTTGAGTGATGGAGTTGAGAAGGTTGATGAAGAATTTCAAAAGTATTGTGGGAAGCCTCATGTATCTTACTAATACAAGACCTGATATTACATTTACTGTTAGTNGCGCTGTTTTGTAGTCATCTTTGAAAAATCTACTACCTTCGTGGTGTTCAATTCAATTGGATCCATAGCCTTTTTATCGAGGGTTTTGAGCCGCGGCTCTGATACCAACTTTCACGGGGTGCTTTTCTTCTTAGCACAGAAAAGGACACCGTGCGACAGTAGTCTACTCCGCTAGACTACGTTCCGTCTTTTCTCGATCGTTTCGGGACGAAAGAAGATTTGATTACAAATTGTAGAAAGCTTAAAACACAATTGAAAGAAACTTGGTCATTAATTGCTTGAAAGCTAGAAATTGAAATAACTAGTTCAGAGGGCGAATACTAAAAAGCTTGAAAAATTATTTGAAATACTAATACCCCCTATAATAAACTTCGAAACAAAAATCCAAATGCTAGGAGTAGATGTTTAAATGCCGAAGAATCATACTAATCTTTTACTATTTTCTAACTATTTTACAATTGAAATAAACTATTATAACGAAAATAAAATTACAACTCAAACTAGACTAATATTTACAATGTGCGGCTGAAGTTGGGCAAACTGCGACTGCGATGAGGTCAAGGAGCTTAAGCAAAACTGCAATTCTTGACACTTGGGTTCCATGCAATATTTTTTGGGAATTGAAGTGGTGCAAGATTTACATGGTATTTTCATTTGTCAGAAAATATATGCAACTGACTTACTGAAGAAAGCTGGAATGGAAAATTGCAAGAGTGCTAAGACTCAATTGAATGCAAATGAAAAGCTGACTTTGAGTGATGGAGTTGAGAAGGTTGATGAAGAATTTCAAAAGTATTGTGGGAAGCCTCATGTATCTTACTAATACAAGACCTGATATTACATTTACTGTTAGTCTTATTTCTAAGTTCATTCATAGTCCAAGCAAGTTTCATTTGGGTGCAGCTAAGAGAATTCTTATTGTGTTCAGGGAATTTCAGATTTTAGCATCAGGTATTTAAGAAGCAACTCAAATAAACTCATTGCTTTTACCGACAGTGATTGGGCTTCTTGTACCGAAGATAGAAAGAACACTACAGGGTATATTCTTAGCTTGGGATCAGGTGCTGTTTCATGGTCCTCAAAAATGCAACATAGCATTGCTCTTTCAAGCACAAAAGCAGAGTATGCAGCTGCAACAACCACGGTGTGTCAAGTTGTTTGGCTAAGAAGAATTTTGGAAAACCTGAAGCAAGATAATGGTGGAGCAAAGGTGATTTCTTGTGACAAGTCAACAATTGCATTATCCAAAATCTGGTTCAACAAGGAAGAACAAAGCATACTGAGACGAAGCATCATTTCATTCGAGAGTTAGTGTCAAAAGAAATTGTGGAGCTGCAGTACATCAACACAGACGATCAATCAGCAAACATTCTCACTAAAGATTTACCTGGAGCTAAATTTGTAAAATTCAGATCCATGGTGGGAGTTGAACCTCTCATTGAATTAAGTGGAGGAAATGTTGGGAATTAATTCAAATTCAGGGCTGTTTTTTGACTTGGTATCTTTTGTTGTGTTTGTTGCTATTTGTTCAGGAAATAAGTTGGATTTTTCTGTTCTAAATTTGAAGTTGATCTGGCAAATACAGTTCATGCCCACTAAATGTTTGTTATTATGTGTCAATGAGTCTGGTAGAAATATTAGTGAGTAATGGTCACGTGTTTGTAACTACCAAGTGTTAAATGTCTATTTAATCACGTGTTTCTTCATGATATTTGATATATTCCTTTTTGATTGAGATTTCTACACTATCATACTCGTCCAACCTTAGCTGATCAATCCTCTCAGATGACTGATACGTTGGGTACATGGTGAGGAATTTGTTGAAGGCTTCCTGGAGCTGCAGAATAGAGTCTATAGAGTGAGCAAGAGCATTGGCTCTCAGGAATTCTTTTTGGGTATTTCAGGTTGTAGAATCCTACACAAGCAGCCAGAATTGAATCAAAAGTCTTCACTAGCGAAAGCAAACTCGCTTTACCTTCGTCCCAAAAAAAGAAGCAGCGGGAATTAAACAATTAATCATATCCCAGAAATCAAATATCAAATTTCACACAGTTTAGATCAAATAGATGGTAAAGGATGCAACAAAACACCTGCATAACACAATTTATTGCTGGGATCCCTGGCGAATCCCAAATTGGTACAATCATTCCTAATTATCATTTTAGGAAAGAGTATTGTGATGGAAAAGGTGAATTTTGAAGAAGAAACTTCTATATAACAACTGCTCTTTAACATCATGAATTGAAAGTATAGAATTGTTTTTATGGTATAAAAATTTCCCTTGCATCATTCTGAGCTTCTTGAAATTTATCACATTTTATATAATTTAAGAAGCGTACCCTCGCCTGCCACATCTTTCACAAGGCAGCAAATTTGTTGGTAAACCAAAGCAATCTATATGTTAGGCAACAATGTGATATTCGTGTACTTCTGCTTGTCACTGGTTGATTTAACTAATTTGCACTAACAGCAATATGCTATCTGTAGCTATGCAGCGGCTATTTGCTGATGCCAGCTTGAAAGGACTTAATGGAGCCCCAGATGCAGTGGAATGTTCATTCGTGCAGTCCACAGTCCCCGAGTTACCCTTCTTTGCATCCAGGGTGAGTTCCAAAAATTTGATCAATGATAATAATTGTGTTATTTCTAACGATAGCTTTCAATAGGAATGACTTGGCAAATGGTCTTTTCAATGATTTGAGTCTCACTAACGCATTAGGTTTCATGCTATGAGAAGCTACTCATGCATACTCATTGGCATCCATATGAGTGAGACCATTTCTTATCCTTTACAAGGAACCTCAGGTTATGATGATGATTGAAAATTTCCACAAAAAGCAGATTGAGAACGATAACATTTAGTGAAATGTGTGTGGACAGAACAACATCTCATTACCCTCCTGCACCTTTGTATTCTTTTGCAGCTCCCTTGACCTCTGAAGGGCTTCTTAGGAAACAAAATCTGCAAGTTCAATTTTTTTTTTTTTTCCCTTTTTTCAACAGGCCACTAATTTCAGTGTTGTGTGCAATACCAGGTGAGATGCCATACTATATCAGTAATACATGATTATTTATGTCCTCTCTTGTGCAGAGAGAAATATCTAAGTGTTACAAATTTTCTTTATCATGTTTTTCTTTTACTTGTTTTTTTCTTTTTAACTTGACGAGATGCTCCAGAGGAAGGGAACTAAGATTGATAAGGTGATAAATTTCACAATTGATTATACAATTTTCGAGGAGAGGATTACTGGTTATGTTTGCATTTTCCCATTTTTTTCGCTTATTATTTTTAACTGCTTGTTTTAAGCTAATTTCAGTATTTGATGTTACTTCTTTTGTAATTTGCAAGAGAAATATTTTATCTAATGCATATTCCCTTTACATTTAAGTCATTTCCTTTGCCAC
>CAIGRB010015039.1:0-22008 GCA_903798255.1 Fraxinus quadrangulata
TAAATGATTCGTCACTCTTACATAATAAGATATTATGATAAATATTTCGTTCAATTAAGTTGATAATAAAATCCTTAGCCAAGGTATACTTATAAGTCGAAAAATAATTTTCGATTTACATCGACTTAATAGTGGGATGAAATATATGATCGATAATTAAGAATCACATTTTCATATCTCGTAATTGATCGGATCATATGACCGAAAGGATTACAGTTTCACAGTAAACGAACAAATTTGATTTTGTCATCTCTACGTGACATTTTCGTCACATGTATTGCCCTAACACATTTCTAGGTATTAATATGTGACGGCTAATGTGAATTGATAATAAATTTAAAAGGGGGTATTTTAATTTATCGATTTTGAATAGATCTAAATAATAATTCACTTCATTGGTATTATGATCGGAATTTCATGAGTCACTCACAAAAAGAGAACTAGAAGAATAAGATTCACCAATTAATTAATTAACTACGGTTGAATAATTAATTAATTGTGTTGTTTGTTAATATGTCCAAATTGATTAATTGGATTAATTAATTCATAGACCAAATTTAATTAATTGGATTAATTAAATATTAAGCTATGTTAAGTTTAAGAGACGATTCAAACCAACCTGAACGTTTATTAATAGACTGCTGGGGTTTGAAAATTTATAATACAACACAATTCATTATTTTACTAGCACAAGAAAAGAGAAATCTTAATTTTCTCATTCTTGTTCCCTGTGTGGACTTATATTGAAGGC
Organism: Fraxinus quadrangulata; assembly: GCA_903798255.1. Taxonomy (NCBI): domain Eukaryota; kingdom Viridiplantae; phylum Streptophyta; class Magnoliopsida; order Lamiales; family Oleaceae; genus Fraxinus; species Fraxinus quadrangulata. The sequence goes on from CAIGRB010015039.1 coordinate 752, forward strand.
TTGACAATTGGACGGTTGTGGATTGCATATCGTGATTGTTCGTATTCAAGATAAGTAAAGGAGTTTACAGAATTTAACAAAGATATAATTCATATCATAGTTTATATCTAAATACAAAGTAAATCGTTGGTGGGAATTGATATTATTTTTATTTCCTATTGTGTGTGATTAAGTAAATTTCAATAGTATACATACACTTGGTTTAGAGAGATTCTAATTAAGGAGGTTAGGTTTTAAATAAGACCATTGTGACTCTTTAAATCTTTCGTGAAAACTTACATAGTACGCACTACCCACATATATATTTGCCAAGTTCGGAGTGCAGAGCACAAATATCTTGAGTTAAGTTAGATAATGAAATATTTGATCGGAGAATTAATTTTAGATTGCGACTGGTGTAAGTCAAGATTTGTTGGTAGCTTTGAAACAAATACCAATCCCTATTGCCAACATAGATACTAACAAAAATCAGTATTCTAACTGAAATAACGAGGTTCGACCCAATTAACATTTAGAGGGGGTTGAATATGTGTTTGAATGCCGCAGTTATATAGAAAACAGTAAATTACACAAAATATTATAACAAAGATACCCCGTAATTGAGTAAAAATTTCGGGCCCAAGCTAGTAACAATCCATTATAAATTAATCAACTTACAGTACTGTCAGACTCTACTAATTCTAGTGTGTTCTGACCTCCTCACTGTAATTACCAAAGCCCTCCTGGATTGTGCGCTCCTGCAGCAACTCCCGGCCTTCTGAATTCTTCCATCTCATGTGGATTAATTAGAACTCTTTGTTCTCAACAACCAGAAACTCTGGTCACCTTCATTGATCTTCACAATACTGAAAGATGTTGTGGAAGAAAGTGATTTGGTGTTTAGTTTATGTGAGGATGATGTTTTTCAAAGTAATGATCAAATCAAAATAATGGTTGAACTCTAGAAATGATGTGGGATGATATGGAGGATGCAAAACCAAGTTTCTCTCAACGTTCAACCTGTGGGTTTTTTCGAATGATGGCATCTATGTGTCACTCGAGCTCAGCGATATGCGAGCAACAATGTGTCACTCGAGCGAAATCTAGGCAACAGGTGGGCGACACAGCTTCTGTTTTTACAACTTGAGCATCAGCTGAGCGATAGGCTAACAAAAATATGGCGACTTTTATTCCTTTGTTCCATACTTGAACCTTAGGACTTCTAAATTACTACTCGACACTTTAACTTTTAAAAACTCTTTTACAATAATAGTTTTTTCAAAAAATTGTCAATAACTTTAACACCTGACACTAGCAACTCTAATTAATCTCCGGTGGTTTAATTTGGTTATCTAGTATGAGAACGAGGACTGAAACTCTGACTTTGAGGCTTCCAAGTATGATTCGTCTTTATCTGGCCAATGAGTTTGTGCAAATGTACATGGAATGCTTTCGGCAAAAGAGATTTATACATGAAATCTTGAAGAGATATATATTGATTGTATTTGCTAATGGATGGATCTAGAAAATCTCAAGCTACCTAAGCATTTGCAGTGGGATCCTTAATGAAATGAAGGCTACTTGGTAATTGAAAGAAGAGTAACTTTATAGAGAACAAAGTAGTTTGTCTGTGTGAGGTGTGAACAATATGTCTTAAGAAAAAAAAACACAAATTGCTTAAGGCTAGTAAATGGATATACAATCACGAGAGTAAAGATGTCATATGAGAAACGATATATTAATCCTCATGGCATATCACTAGTTGCCATCGCTGCTATGTTGCTGATAGAGGTTCCATAAGTTGACACAAGTATTTTTTTGGCGTTAATCATAGATGTGGTGGAAGATGTGTTGATGGCTCATGAAATGTCAAGAAAGCTAAACATTAGGGTCGCACACTAATTTTCAACATAATTTGTTTGAAATAAGATGAAATGAAATTCATAAAATTTTGTTCCTTGTAAGTGTGTACTCGATACAGTGGAGTGTGAAAATTTTCTACATTGAGAGTCTTGGTTGTGAAAGGAAAAAATATTTATTGAATTTTCTCAAGAGATAATATGACCAAGAGTTGTGAGGATCATGTTGATATATTAGAAACCCTAATTCTATTATATCGAGAGCAATCAATTAATAAAAACGTACAAAAGTTATAGATATTTGTCTCAATATGGAACTACGCCATCTTTTCCACTATAGTAATTCAGTATAACGAAAAGAAGTTCGCAAGAGGAAATCTCTTGACATATTTTCTCTAACATCTCTTTACTTCTTTTATGATGATAATACGAAAGCCTAATGATAACTTCTTATTTATACGACAAATTAGGACAAAATCGAGCTTTACGATAATACAAATTCTTAAGACGAAATTTACACGGACAAATTCCTAAACTATTCTTAATGAAATTTTGTTCGAAGGCATGGTGTGAGGTTTTTTGCCCCCCTTCCAACCCCTACGGCGATCTCAAGCCGAGATCGATCCGCATAATGGCTCCATGAAGTGACAATAATTAGACTCCATCTATAGATTTTTACGAAGACTTTTTTGCTAATTTGGAGGAATTGATAGACTTTTATATTTTAGTTCCAAACAGAAATCAATAATAATGTAACTTTTGTACCACATTGAATAGAAGTAGAATGGAAACGTTAAAGAAATGGGAGCAAGAGAGCTAAAAGAGGAAAAGAGGAGAATATTTTCATCTCATTTTCTTGAATTGGTTCTAATTTGCAAGTAATAGTGTGAGTCTTCGTGTGTGTGGTCATTATTACTTATGGCTCGTGATTCCCTCCCATTTTTGAATTTTTCAGGTAAAATCTTTATATTCTTTTCATTGTTATTGTTACATATTTTTATTTTTCTACTTACCTAAGGATATGATGTTGGAGGATCAAATCCCAAAATTGATCTAGATTTCCAACACCTTCAACAATCCTATTACAGATGTTTACATTGGTCTGACGGCTTGTCGAATTATTTATGCCTCGGAGCTTTGCCCTTTTTCACTTTCATTTTTCTATTGATCTAAAAGACAAGTTCAACCCGAAAGTTGATAAATACAATCCTCAAAAGCAAAATTGGATTAACTTTTTATGTTGTAGGAAAAGATAGAACTAGGATTTCCATATTATCCCTCTGATTTCAATATTATGCTGATACTAATCCTTGTCCACAATCTATCATGCCTTGGCGGCGCCATATTTTTATTTAAATAAATAAATAAAAATTGTGGGGTACTATAAAATCTCTTGTATGTGGTTACATGTGTAGGTTATCATTTCTGCATTAGGTTTAGTGAGTTTCGTGTAAGAATTTTGGGCTTCTTTTTATTCAAAACTTGCTTCTTTCCATAAGTAGAAATATAATAAGACAATTGTTAACAAGGATTCCAATTAATTAGCCAATCATCAACAATATGTTATTCCAATAAAAAGGGATTTTAGTGTTTTTTAATTTTTAATAATTCTTGTTGAACCGAAAGTTTAAGTTGTTAGAATAAAAACTAATCGATTTATTTATTTTGTGTTAATCAAGCCCTTCTCACGTAATGGTGTCATTTGTTGGTTACTTATAAAAAACTGTATACACCGTCTTTGGTGGAGTATATCCACTAAAGATTAAATTATATCCTTCAATTTATTAAACCAATTACTATTTACAATGTTGAATTGTATATTCATTTGTTAAAACGATATGAATAATCGCATATCTCTTCCTATTGACAATGACGTGGTACATATCTTCAAAAAGATCTCCACGACAAAACGTATTTTTAACACTGAGTTAGTGCAAAGACCAATATTTCATTGTTGTCATGGCTAAGAAAGCGAACGATCCACTCGCAACTAGTGTGAAGTAAACAAATTTTCATATATAAATCCTTGTAAATTACATAAAATGGAGTAGATTGGGATAACTATTGGGTCTGTGTGCGTACACGAGCGGTGGGGGTGGCATTTGGAATATTTTGGAGCTTATAAATCCAAAACTCTTTTATAATAAAGATAGAAAATGAGATCCCACGTAAGCGCATAGCTAAGTATTTTCATGGTTATAATTAATTAATACTGCATCTGATCCATTAATAGCTTTCCCCACGAGTTGCCTCATACACATCGGCTTTTCTTGGCATTAATTGGCACTTTTTGTTAAAGAAAGAAAGATGAATAATTATTGCGACTGTAAATTCTGTAACTTTTATTAAACTATTTACCAAATAATTAGTAGGATTTACTATTGGAAATTGTTGTTCAAAACTGAGGAAATCTTGTGGAATGAAAAATCGGGTAAAGACCGTTTTTGAACTTTGTGACCGCAAATAACTATGCGGTCGCATAGTCTAATATTGGGACTTGAGGCCCCGGTATTGATTCGTCTGTGCGGTTGCATAGTAATCATATGCGACCACATAGGTCAATTTTATGATCATCATTTGGCTTTTTAGTCGTTGTGGTTTTGAATTTGGTGGCTTTTCATACTATTTTGGCACCACTTCGTACCATTTTTCTGAGGGCTATAAATATGTGATCCTAGTTCATTTGAATAGGTTGAACATAACATTACTAAATCATATATCATTCCAAAGCAATAGAAATTAATTCTTTTCTTCATATTTTTTTTCCTCTTGTGTTCTCAAGTTTGGGTAGAATTACATCTTGTGCTTTGGTGTAATTCTACAACAAAGCTTGATTACTTCTACAAATCGTTTGCTGGAAACCCTTTAACATCTCAATCAATCCGAAAAGGGGGTAAATTTAGTTTGAAGATAGCGATGACACATTCGGGCATTTGGTGTTCATTTTATCAAGTTTGATCCTGATTTTGTTAGTATTTGTTGATCTCGTTGCTGCAATTTTTTGGTGTGTTTCTTCTCCAACTCCGGTGCGATATCCAACACTTACTCTTAGCCAACGTAACAATTTTTTTTTTCCTTGATAGTATACTTTAGTGTACATTTTGCAATAACAAAAAATATTTAAAGATAATTATAACAAATTATTTCTGTTTCAATAAATTGAGTAAACATTAATCCAAAGTTGTTTTAAACACAATAAATTTGATCAAGGCATAATAATGAGTCTATGACTTTAAAATTAATTTACTCTACATGGGTTCTCATAGTCTTTGGCAATTATTCCTCTAAATAGAATGATAACTTCTTTTTGATAGCAACATTATAGAACACTAGAAACGGCGAATAGAAGAACATTTATTATTCTCTTTTATAAATAATGGAAGAAGATGGGAAATTACACTTTCGGTTTTGAACCCTTGTTTTAAATAGTATGTTTGTTTCCTACATTAAAATATAAGCTAGTTAGTGCTCATTATTCATTATAGTTGTATAAATAATCATCAATGACAGAAACCGTCACATTCTCCGTCAAATTATCAAGTGCTCTCACTTGCCCAATCGGGGCGATCTAGAACTCAATGTTAGAGTGCTAAAGATTAAAATTAGACAAATGTGCATTTTTGGGGTGGGCTAAATTAATTTTTAGCCTACTTTATGAGTAGAAAAAAAGGGACCAGTTTGTGTTGTAAAAGAAGAAAATAATGTTTCGACCTAAACTTTGGGCTGGCTATAGACCACACCTCAATCCATGTATCCAATTTTAAGAAGGTGGATGTTTATTTTTCAACTTAAGCAAGTCTCCCGAAGTTTGCAGAAGAACATTTTTCCATGGAGGTCATGAGGCGATTTAGTAAATATTTAAACACATTATATATGTCCTTAAAAATAAACTACTATAATACAAAATTGATGCCCAACTTGCTAAGAAACAATAAATCATAATAATTAATGTTACAAAACCATATAGTTCGAGTTTGGCATATGGTGATCTCTTCTACAAAAAGAATTCAATTTGAGAACATTTCATTGGCACTAGTCAATTAGCCCAATACAGTTAAACTTATGTTCACAATAACATAGTAAATGGGGCATAATTAGTTTATTCACTAAATAAATATATATATATTCGAGTCTCGTACCTTTGAAGGTTGATGATGGATCCCGAACCTTTGATTTCTAGCACCTGTCATTTCAAATATTTGCGCCTGAAGTCCCTTCGTGATAGAAACCATTAGTTTGACCATCAAAAAGTCAAATTTTAATTAGTTTGGTTTCAAACGAATTAATAAAGAAGATAAAAGAAAAAGTAACAAAACAAAAGAGCAAAAAAAAAAAAAGCAAAAAATTTTAAAAAATTGAAAACACACCCCCACCCCCACCTTCCCTCCCGTCAAAATTCTTCAGCGTTATTATTCTTGTGTTCTTCATCAAAATTACTCACAATATCTACTATTTCTCCTTTACTAGGGCTACCACCACCTTCGTTATTAACATAGAATTCAAATTTAATCCAATTGGTCTAGACCCGCTTGGTAGCCTTGTTATAATTCACTGCCGTCAACCAGATTATTGAGAAGGCAGGTCTGGATCGTGACCGTATGGTCTGACAAAACGAGCCATACAAACTATTTAAGTCGTATTGCTCAACTCGTGAATTAGCATGCTCTTCTAAAAGCTACTCAGGCTCAATACTTTCTATATGCAAATTGTGGAAAAACATATATGTGAGCTAGAAACTCAAAGAGTAGAGAATTTACAAAATAAGTATATTACTTATAAAGTAACAAGGATCTAAATTATACTAATATTTAATTGAGTTTTCATTTAATTATAGCATAAGCTGAAATATAAATATCTGTAAACACATAAATTGAATTCTATAATCTGAAATCTGATAAGTCGTAATATGCCAAAAAATCACACCAAACGGTATCTTTGAATAACCACATACATGTATCGGCTAATATCGATGTACATGACAATACTATCCATAATCTAGTAAATGATGATTTTGAAATTCTAGTCATATTTCCTAGAGTTGCCTCAAAGGCTAAGCGCCCTAGACCACGTCACAAAGCATATGTGTGTACGAGAATAGGTCTCAATGTCCTATGATATTATGGTCATACATTGTCTAAATACATTCACGCCATTACAGAGCGGATAAAGTCACTATATTGGGCATATGCTATAAAAACACATTCATACTAATGTAAAGTGGGTAAAATCAACATGGGGTTTAGTTTGTTGTCAATTTTTTAAAAAGCTTGTGTTTATAAAATGGAGCAAAATGATCTTTTGTACGAGTTCCTCTTCGTTGCAAGTTTAAATTCTAGGTAATTGTTGGTTAATTAATGAGAATAATTACTTATTTAGATGGGTATTTAAATTGATAATTCAGTAGATGGTTCTAATTATCTAATGAACTACTGATTAATCACATATAGTACCAAAAAATTGCAATGACATTAAATTTAAACAAAGAACACATATTATAACGTGGTAAATTCCTAAGAGAAATATATACTGTCTGCCTTGCTATGGGTAAATAATCTAAGATGTGAAAAGTATAAAAACGTCCCTTAGTTTGGTATTACACGATCACGGTATAAAAAAATTAATTTTAAAACCCTAACTAAACTAAATCAAAAGCAACTGAAAATTTTCTCTTTTTATCTCTATTGATTTACTCAGTAACGTATACAAGTAAGCAATCTTGATCTTTCGCTACTCCTACTATTGTACACGAACTTCTCTACAAATTGGAATAAGACCAGTATTTATTTTTATTGTTTTAAAAAGAATAAAGTGTGGCTAGACGTGAAAGTAAAATTTCAAGCACCACTAAAAATAGCTTTTCATCTACGGATAATTACCAACGGACAAAATCCATTAATAATCAGAAACGACTTACCCGTTGGTAAAAGTATTAGACTTTTAACTACTATAATCACCAACGAAAATTTCGTTGATAAAAGTGGTAGCTCTTCACCAAAGGATATTATTAGCCAAATGTTGTTCTTTGGTATGCTTACCATTTACAAATAACATTTCCGTAGGTGATGTAATTCAACTTTTTTCCTAAAAATTGTGTCAACCTTTCACCTACGGATTTTTCATGGGTAAAGAGTAGTTCATATTACCAATGGAATTTTCGTTGCAAATATTCATCAATTTTAATAATTAAAAAATTCAAACATTCTCCTACTGAATATGTAGATGGAGGGTAATTAATTTTTTAAAAAAGAAATTCCAGCATCTTCACCAACGAAAATTTCGAAGATGAAGATTAATTTATATTACCTACGGAAAATCCGTTGATGATATTAATTAATTTTAATAATGCCAAACTAAAGAAATTTTTATCACATCGAAAATTCACAACAAAATTTTTGAGATTGCCTCTATAACTTAGTAGTCTAATAAGTGATTAAACAACTTTTTGGACTTTTCAATTCACTTGGCTAAAAATTAAAAAATTATAATTATTAAACAATAATAAATAAATAATTTTTTTGCCATCCCTCGTACACTGACTTTTACCAATTGTAATGGTAAGACATTTTAACCAATGGAAAATCGGTTGGAAATGGTTAAGTTTTTACCAATACCAACGAAAAATTCATTGATAAAAGACTTACTCTTTACTTACAACACAATTCATTGGTAACTATCAACCCTCAAATTAACAACGGATTTGTGATTGCTAATATTTCATTTTTAAAGAGTAATAACAATGAATATCGTGGTTTCAGAAACGAAAAATCAGTGCCTGAAGCCATTTTTTATGTAGTGAATCNTTTTCGAAATGCAAAAATTAGAATATTTTTCATAATTTTATTTTTTAACTAGACAAGTCATACTTAATAGTTTTATAGAACTTTATACATACTTTTGAAATTTACAACAAAATAATGAGTTTCGAGATCATAATTACATAATGTAGATGGCAATGTAATTTAAATTTTATTTAACTATTTAAATAAAGTTATTTTAAACTTTTGTACAGATAAAATCTTTTAAGAACTTGAAATTAAAGTCAAATGAATTTTTTTTTTAAAAAAAATCAAATGAAGAAGTTAAAATCAAATAAAAGACATTTAAAATTTTTTTTAAAAAAAAAAAATAATAAAGCACGTCTAGGGAAGACGAAAGAGAGGAAGGAAAAAATTTAGTCATTTAGGAATTGGAAAAAAAAGTGTCTAGACACAAAGCGAGACGTTTGCCCGAGTTTCGAGCTTAGACATCTCCTAGACAAGCTTTTTAGAATACTGTTTATTTTACATCGAAATACAAATTATATGTGTGGATTCAATTTAGCACAAATATTCAAGCTGTGAATGATTTTTATCTGAATTGTTTTTTCCTTATAGTATTGTAAAATTGTGTAAGAGGCGGAGCAAAAAGTTTAGCCCTTGTTTGGGCTCTATTTTATTAAAGTTTTGGAAAAAAATATATTTTGGAATATTAATCTTTTGGAGAATATATGGTTAAAAAGTAAGAAAAAATTAAGATTTATGTGTAATATTATTTTATTGAGAAATGTGTGGTTGAAAATGATTTTTGAAAAAAATGTATTTTTTGGTTTGATGGAGCCCAAAACAAGGGCTTAGATTCCTCTTCCTATATAGGGCTGACTGCTTCTTTCTTGCACAAAATATTTGCTTAGTAAAAGTATTTAATATTCAAGAAGTTATTAGATATTTTATACTCGGTAGTAAGAACACTAGGTTATTGTAGGTGATAGAGATAACTCCTAATCATAGGCGATTCTTTAAGCTTTTCTCACAAAAATTAACGCGATTAAATGTATTGTTGATCAATATAGAGATATAGTAGGTTATTACAATCAACTCTAGATAGTTCGATGATCGAGAGAGGTAATTAGCTAAATTATGAGAACTGGTCTACCACTAGAAAGTGGATAATATGTTAAATTTTTTTTTTTTGCAAAAATAATTGGGAGAAGGTTAAGTGAAATCATCAAGCATGACATGTTCTCGATAAGAGAATTCCAGAAATTTACTTTTACATGCTTTTATTTGTTCCAATTGTTTTTTATTCCAAAAATTTATATAGTTAATATCAGAATGATCAGACCAATTTGTATATGTTACTCGACAATTTAATGAAACTAGTTTTAAATAACTTCACTACAAGTAGTCAATTCTCGTGTGATGAATACTTCTCACCACCTTATTACTCGTACACAGCTCGTGTACTTGCTACTATACGTCATAGTAATGAACATAATCAAAGATGATAGCATGTGGTACAAGAAATATGTCGCTCCTCGATCTAGATGAAGCTAAAGATCAGCACCCTAGCGCGCGCGACATCCAGGTAAGGAAACCTGGCGTCTGTTTGGCCAGATTTGTTGAAGTTGATTCAAAATAACATATGTTTGATTTAGTCAAAGAAGTCTGTGTTAGTCGATCTTTTATTCCTTAAATTTATGTTTCAGTTAGTAATGGTTAGTGGCAATAAAATCTGATTGTTTGTTGAGAGTTTTTAGCTTTTTCAGTTTATTGTAAGCCTATAAAAAGGCATCATCAGTTCTCCAATATGGTGTGGAAAATCACTTGATCTTTTCTGCAGATTCTATTTTTTTTGTTCTTATTTTCAGAATTCCCAACAATTTTGGTATCAGAGCAAGGTTCCTTCATAACTGGGCGTAAAAGTGATGGCAACTAACGGCAATGCAGTGAGTGTTTCTCAACCAGCGATTCCCATCTTCAAAGGAGAGTGCTATGAATTCTGGAGCATCAAGATGAGGACTTTATTCAGGTCTCAAGATTTATGGGACTTAGTTGAGAATGGATACCCCGATCCAGATGATGAACCTAGACTGAAAGAGAACAAGAAAAAAGACTCCAAAGCATTATTCTTCATTCAGCAAGTAGTCCATGAGTCGATTTTCTCAAAAATTGCAATAGCAGTCACAGCCAAAGAAGCCTGGAGGACTCTGCAAACAGTATTTCAAGGCACCTCAAAGGTAATCACAATAAAACTTCAATCTCTTCGTCGTGAGTTTGAAACTTTACAAATGCATAAGGGTGAATCAGTGCAAGATTTCTTGTCTCGAGTAGCTATCATTGCTAATCAAATGAGGTCCTATGGAGAGGAAATTTCAGATCAAACTATTGTTGCAAAGGTGTTGAGGAGTTTAACACCAAAGTTTGATCATGTAGTTGCAGCTATTGAAGAATCGAAAGACTTAGTTGTATACTCATTTGATGAAATGATGGGGTCTTTGCAATCCCATGAGGCAAGGCTTAGCAGATAAGAGGAGAAGAATGAAGAGAAAGCTTTCCTTGTGAAGGGGGAGATGTACAACCATATGAATGACCAAAGAGAGGCAGCTGGTAGAGGAGGATCACGTGGCAGAGGTGGTCGCAGCATTGGACGAGGATATAATCGATTTGAACAGAGGCAGCAAAATGAAAGGAAACAAGGCAACAAAAGTGGTATTCAGTGTTACTATTGCAAAAAATTCGAGCATGTAAAGGCTGATTGTTTGCAACTAGAAAAGCAAGCAAGTTATGTTGAGCATAAGGAGGAAAAAGAAGTCAAGCTTTTCATGGCTTATGAGAAAGATGTAACCACCCGCAACAACATTTGGTTCTTGGACAGTGGATGCTCTAATCACATGACTGGTGCAAAGTCATTATTCAAAGAACTTGATGAAGCATTCAAATCAGAAGTGAAACTTGGAGATGACAATCAAGTGCAAGTAGAGGGCAAAGGCACTGTGGCTATAAAAAATAGTTACGGTAATGTAAATCTCTTACACAATGTTTACTTTATTCCTAGCTTGTCACAAAATTTATTGAGTGTTGGGCAACTCTTGGGTAGTGGGTATTCACTTTTGTTTGATGATGATTCATGTGTGATTAGAGATAAAAAAAAAAAAAAAATCTAATCAGATTGTTGTAGAAGTTAAATTGGCAGCAAATAAGTTGTTTCCATTTGAAGTTTCTAAAGTGGAAAACAATAAGCTGGTAGACAATGCTATGATTGTTAAAGAAAATAGCAAGTCTAAACTATGGCACTTGAGGTATGGGCACTTGAATTTAAAGGGGTTGAAATTGTTGAGTGAAAAAGAAATGGTACATGGGTTGCCTAGGATTGAATCACTTGAGTTATGTGAGGGGTGCATATATGGAAAGCAAAAAAATCTTCCATTTCCTTCTGGCAAGTCTTGGAGGGCGTCTAAAACACTTGAATTGGTGCATGCTGATTTGTGTGGTCCAATGAAGACTGAATCTTTTGGTAGTAGTCGATATTTTTTGCTCTTTACTGATGATTATAGCCGCATGAGTTGGGTATATTTTCAGCAACTCAAGTCTGATACATTTGACAACTTCAAGAAGTTCAAGGCCTATGTTGAGAAGCAAAGTGAGACATCAATAAAAACGCTTCGAACTGACAGAGGTGGCGAGTTTTTGTCTGATCAATTTTCTTTGTTTTGTGAAGAAAATGGTATTCATAGGGAATTGACAGCGCCTTACACACCTCAGCAAAACGGTGTTGCTGAGCGCAAGAATCGCACCGTTGTAGAAATGGCAAGGAGCATGATGAAAACCAAAGGCCTTCCAAATGATTTTTGGGCTGAAGCAGTAGCCACGGCTGTTTATCTTCTAAATTTATCACCAACAAGAGCAGTTTCAAATCAGATTCCTTATGAAGTATGGAATGGTGTCAAGCCTTGGGTAAGCCATTTACGTATTTTTGGTTGTATCTCTTATGCTTTGGTCAGTTCTGAAATTCGTAGCAAACTTGATGACAAGTCAATCAAATGCATATTTATTGGCTATTGTTCACAATCCAAAGCATATAGACTATATAACCCAGTGAATGGCAAAGTAGTTATTAGCAGGAATGTGATTTTTGATGAAGAAGCAAGTTGGAATTGGCACAACAATGAAGATGCAGCAGAAACTCAAATTTTATCGAATTTTGAAGAAGCAAATGGAGCTGATAACGATATTGAAGCAGCCTCATCTGATTCCTTTGAGTTGTCAACACCAACAAACAGCCCACAAAGGTATTCCAGCAGCTCATCTACTTCAGAAAGTTCATTTGAAGAATCTCCTCCAAGAAAGTTCAGATCTTTGAGGGAAATATATGCAAACACTCAAGCCTTGTTTGTTGCTGAGCCAACTTGTTTCAATGAAGCAAATGAGAAAGAGGAGTGGGTTAAAGCAATGAAGGAAGAGTTAATTGCAATCAACAAAAATGAGACATGGGAGCTGGTGGACGTACCTGAAGGAAAGAATGCAATCGGGTTGAAGTGGGTGTTTAAAACTAAGCATCATGCAGATGGAAGCATTGAAGGCATAAGGCAAGGTTGGTCGTAAAGGGATATGCACAAACATATGGTGTGGACTATGAAGATACTTTCTCTCCAGTTGCAAGATTTGAAACTGTAAGAATTTTCTTGGCCTTTGCTGCTCATATGAAGTTGAGTGTGTATCAATTTGATGTTAAATCTGCATTTTTGAATGGAGAGCTCTTAGAGGAAGTGTATGTCACTCAACCTGAAGGGTTTGTTGTTTGTGGGAAGGAAGACAAAGTTTATACGTTAAAAAAGGCACTCTATGGGTTAAAGCAAGCCCCAAAGGCATGGTACAGCAAGATAGATACCCATTTTCGCTCAAATGGATTTGTAAGAAGTAAGAGTGAGCCTACTCTTTACTTGAAGAGGCAAGGTACTGATTTTCTTATACTTTGCCTTTATGTTGATGACATAATTTATATGAGTACATCTAGTACTTTAATTGAAGATTTTAAGGTTGGAATGATGAAGAAGTTTGAGATGACAGATTTAGGTGTATTGCATTACTTTCTTGGCCTTGAAGTGTTACAAAAGGAAGATGGTATCTTTGTTTCTCAAATGAAATATGCTACTGACCTACTCAAAAGGTTTAATATGCTTAATTGTAATGGAGTAACTACACCCATGAACTTGAATGAAAAGTTCCAGGTTGAAGATGGTACTGACAGTGCAGATGCCAAGTATTTCAGAAGCTTGATAGGAGGATTAATTTATTTAACTCACGCACGACCTGATATTGCATTTTCAGTTAGTGTTGTTTCCCGCTTTATGCAAAATCCTACAAAGCATCATCTTGGAGCAGCAAAGAGAATCTTGCGATATGTAGCTGGAATAGTTGATTATGGCCTTTGGTATACTGCAAATTCAGATTTTTGTTTGTTGGGTTATTCAGACAGTGATTGGGCAGGTTCCATGGAGGATAGGAAGAGCACTTCAGGTAGCATTTTTCATCTTGGGTCTGGAGCTATCACCTGGAGTTCTAAGAAGCAAGCAACCACAGGATTATCATCATCTGAAGCTGAATATGCAGCTGTAACTTCAGCAGCATGTCAAGCTGTGTGGCTCAGACGTTTACTTGTTGATTTTGGCCAAGAGCAGAAAAACGCAACTGAGATATTGGTTGACAACAAAGCAGCTATATCAATGAGTGAGAATCCAGCATTCCATGCTAGAACAAAGCATATTGACATTCGAATCCACTTCATTCGCGAGTTAGTAGCTGGTGGTCAGGTTAAATTACAGTATTGTAGCACCAATGAACAAGTTGCAAACATCTTCACAAAGTCACTTCCTCGAAATAAACATGTCTATTTCAGAACAAGACTTGGAGTGTGCAATTTTGAATCAAGGGGGAGTGTTGAAGTTAATTCAAAATAACATATGTTTGATTTAGTCAAAGAAGTCTGTGTTAGTGTCGGTCTTTTATTCCTTAAATTTCTGTTTCAGTTAGTAATGGTTAGTGGCAATAAAATCTGATTGTTTGTTGAGAGTTTTTAGCTTTTTCAATTTATTGTAAGCCTATAAAAAGGCATCATCAGTTCTCCAATATGGTGTGGAAAATCACTTGATCTTTTCTGCAGATTCTATTTTTTTGTTCTTATTTTCAGAATTCCCAACAAGATTGTCCAGCGCCCACCAACTAAAGACCTTTTTTTATTGTGATTTTGAATTAACTTTAGCGGGGAATTTTGGGAACGTTAAGGCGTGAATTCTGCGGTATTTGAAGACACAATGAATACCTGAAGTGTGGGACAATTGAGGGTTACACAATCGTACCTTGAGAAACCATTAAATACAAGTTGAAAATTGGAGGGTTCGATGAGGGATCTTCATAAATTCTGTCTTTCATCTTTAAATATCAATTGCTGTACTCAACTCAGTTTGCCACCCTCCATATTCTTCGTGCCTTCCGTTGCCAATCTACCGTGAATTAGCGCTACAATCATATTGAGCATTGTCGTAGTTGTGCCATCTAATCCCTTCATATCACTATGTCCGTTGCTGCATCACGAGTAGAGCACTAGACTGACTCCTTGGCAACATATTGACAAGGATCGGAAACTAGTCTCTGATACCAAAAGATGTAGACAGAAGCATATACATAATTATTCACACTACAAAATGCTTGCTCGTTGATTAATTAGATGATTTGTGAAATAAAAGTTCATTGATTCCCAAGAATACCTAAAATTCGATAAAATGAGAAAATGAAAAAATCTCTCAACACAGAATATTTTATTCCAAAACGATCTCCATTACATATTTACAACGAGGATAGCTTTTAAACCAGTGATGCACAATAAGGTAAGAAGCATGCAAAGAAAACCGTGTGCATGCCATCAGCTAAAGGAATAATTTAGGGACTGCCCCATAATGCATCACCATATAATTTAGATAAACAGTTTTATAGACCATTCTTTTTGGTGGGATGCATCATTCAGTACATGCTAATTTATCTTTCAACTGAATTTTTTCTTTTGAATCTTCCCAATTTTGCAAACGAATCTTTGCCTTCTNTATTTTAGATAAACAGTTTTATAGACCATTCTTTTTTGTGTGATTCATCATTCAGTTCATGCTAATTTATCTTTCAACTGAATTTTTTCTTTTGAATCTTCCCAATTTTGCAAACGAATCTTTGCCTTCTCCACCTGAAAGATTTGTTAATCGAGATGATTGTTAGGGATAAAAAAATTACTCATACCAAATATCGAAATATTTAATATCTTAGATACTTGCGAAATAATATATAAGATTCAAGTCTATTTGTGGACTAACAAAATTCAAATATAACTCTATTGTATATATTCAATTATATTCAAATTGTCATCTTATTTCATTTGGATCGGTGCAATGTTTAAATTAAGTTGTTGAACTCAGAAAGCACAAGAAGATTCTGATTTTTTTTCATTTAAATAAGTATAAGATACTTATTATTAAATAACAACATATAATACAATCTCGAGTAAAATATATACCTCTTTATTCCAGTCAGTTCGAATAGTGACCCATAATAAGATTATAGTCTGCATGACCGTGCCTCCCAACATTCCCGACCATATTCCCTACAAAAAAAGAGTAAAAACTAGTTTTCAAAAACGAAGACAAAAAAAGAGACAAAGTGAGATTGGTGTCTGTATATAATTTTTCAAACCTTGTGGTTACATGTTCATCTTGCAGAATTAAAAAAATTAATGCAAACCCAATATGTTCAATCAAATGAAATACAAAAATAAGGGAAAAAATCACATATTGGTCCTCATCTTATTGTTCGATTAACAAGTTAATTTGTCTTCGACCTTTAAAAAAGTAAGTTGGTCCTTTAACTTTTTATCATATTGGTCCTTATCTGATTGATTATAAAATGCTTAGTTTAACATAAAGCAAAATAAAAACTAATATACTCACCTTTGCTCCAAGGTTGAATTTGAAGCCAAGAACTGCACCCAATGGCACGCCAACCACATAATAACATCCAACGTTAACATAAGCAACAAATGCTTGCCATCCACAACCAACAGCCACACCTTGTATTATCAATCCACGTACCAAAAGAACTTATTAAGCTTCGACTATATTACACTAGTGACATGTTACTTTTGATGGACACCAACGTAACGTTATTTTTATGTGTGCATCAAACAGGACGTACAATACATGATAATGGATCATCACATGACTAAAGTATAAGCGCCGAAGATAAAAGGAAACTAGACATGACATATACACATATAAAATTCGAAAGCTTTTGAAGTGTTAGCTTAATTATTTGCCTTTTAATGATTATCGCGTCAGCCATATATGTAATGCTTTATAACTATTTAGGATGAGAATAAAATGATTGAATTTTAAAAGGTGATGTGTAAAGGAAAGTCAAGTGCGCTAAATTTTGTCCACTATTCGACAGTACATTTGGAAAAATTATTGGTAGGTGAAAGCAATGGGAATTTACCTAATTGTTCGGTAGTGTCAATGTATCTAACTGGTCCCAAAATTCCTTAGGATTCATTATATTCTTCTTGTCGTCGTCTTCTTTTGATTATTATTCTTTGCATATTCAAGGATTTTGGTCTTTTATGCCTTGTTTCTGTTTTCAAATGAGGTCAGCTCATTGAAAAAATTAAGCAAATAACTTAAATAGTTTATCGATATAATTTGATACATACTTTGGATCGAACATATTCGAGGAAATGTCAAATCATCTTATTTAAACTTCAAATTTTGAATGAGTATACATCATATTTCTTTGAAAATATTAGTGTTAGGCATCCAATGAAAATTAGTACGGAAAGAAGCGTGTTGAATATAATATAAATTTGTAATCTGTTTAGCGATAGAAAATATTTGTTACCGGACAAAACTGGTTGAATGCCATTAAGAACAATCGAGATTGCCAGAAGTGGAGTAAGGTCTGAGACAGCATCGGAAACAGTTTTGCCACCGGTGAAGATATAACTTAATTGATGGCGCAGCACGAGTGAAACTACGGCAAAAATCACTGATATTATGAAGGAGCTTGATGTCACCACCACAACAGCATATGCAGCTGATTTTGGATGCCCAGCCCCAAGCTCATTGCTAACCCTTACACTAAATTATAAGTAAACCACAATTAATCATTAAATAGATAAGTTGAAAAAGCATTATAAATAAAATCAATTCATTAATTTCAAACGAGTTGAAAACAAACTACCATTTTACAGGACATGTTGAACATAAAATCTGATATTCCTTATATACGAAAATTGGGATGGGACAGCTCCTCTTAACAAATATATATGCCGTCGAGGTAGGAATTAAATTCAGCTTTTGATGTAAATCTAAGTTAACAATTAATTTTAATTATATATTTCACTAGGCTCAAAACTTTCGAACCACGCATTTCATCAACTTTTTATCAAAATCTATTAAGAAATCTGATTTTAATCCACTAAATAGGGGGTTCAATTCAACGTTCTTTACAAAAAGCAACTACTCCAAATAATTCAGCAAGAATTAATTCACAAAAAGAATTCACTAACCTTGCGGCAGCATTGAACCCCACGGATACCATAAATACCCATCCAAGGACTGTTCCACTGCATAACAAATTAATTAACTCACAATTCGATGGAACGACTTAAAAGATAAAATTTAAAAATTAACAATGAAATTCGAAAGCAAACAATCGTGTTACCAAATAGACAGGGAGTCCAACGCGATTTCAGGGTTAGGAAGCAAGCCAGCAATGAGAACCATAATCTGAAAGTACCAAGTCTCGAGGCACAGCATAACGCCAGAGGCAGTAGACAGCTTCAAAAAATCCCACAGCCCGGAAAATGCCATCCAACTGAATCCAGTCCATGTATTTTTGCACCGTTCACTCTTGACAATGTACACAAATTGTGCCACCACTATAATCCACCACGATAAACTCAACACAAATGCTGCCCCCAACAACCCCCACCCCAACACATACAACACCAGCCATGTCAAGAAAATGTGCACCACCAATGTGGCTGCTGCTATATATGCACTGGGATTCACTATGCTTTGTGCCTGCAAGAACTTCTGTATTGGGAAATTTGCAGCATATGCGAAAATCTGAGGGATTAGGCCGTAAACAAACAGTGCTGCTGCAGATGCAACCCTTCTCGATTCACCTAGCAAGAGCAAAATTGGCTTGCAGAATATATAAATTATCATCAGGGGTATCCCTGTGGCCATAAGGAGGATTGTTGACCTTTGCATGTATATTCCGAGCATTTCGTAGCTTTGTGCTCCAAATGCCTGTCCACACAACGTTTCTACAGCACTTCCCATTCCTAGCTGTTAATTGCAATCGCATAACTTGTGTTAGTCGCGCTTTGTATTATGCAGCACTAGACACAAGTCTAGACAATACAAAACATGAGATTTTAATGCCTGATTGCAATTATAGAAGTACAATTGATTATTAACATGGCTGCTTCTACTGTACTAAACCTGACATGACTAGGGAGTTCAATACATACGATTTTAATTAAAAGAACCATTTTTTTTTTATTTTTTTTTTTTTTGTTGGGGGAAAGGGTGATTGAGAGTTACCATGACTCCATAAGCCAGAAGCTGAATACCATTGTTTCCAAGAGAAGAAGCAGCAAGTTCAAGATTGCCAAGATGGCCACAGAAGATTTGAGTGGACATTGAAGTAATATTATTAAGCAAGTAAACTATAACAGCAGGAGCTGCGAGGATGTAAAGAGTCTTTAACTCAATCCAGGTGGCTTTTCGGAGGCGGCTCCATAACGACAGGTTGGTATCCGATAGGATATTTTCAAGCTCTGAGCTTACCTGTTCCCTGGCCGCCACTGGCGGCGGCGTCCGCGGTTCTTTCGACTCTAACAACGGCTGATTCACCCTGTTTTCTTCAAACGACTCCATTGTTTCTTAGGATTCTTAACAACTGGAAAGTAACAAATCAAGAAATAATGTTGCCGCTAGCCAGTGTTGTCAATTTCGAGTTTCAAAATTAGTGCCAGAGAGCGTGTCCCTCTGTGTGCGTAGCGTAGTGTGCTGTCTCTCCTGTGATTCGAATAATGGAATAATGCTCCACGGATGGGCTAAACGACTGATGGAAGGAAAAGGTGATGTGACAGATAATAATTGGGTGCTGTGTTTTTATTTTTTTCAAATTGTCTAATCCCGTGTTTACACGTGTCTTTCCTATTTTTGAACATGTCTTTGAGCTTACCTGTATCGCACAATTGGAATGAAATTTCAAAAGTACGATTGACACAATTCAGACGTGACGAAGTATTTAAGGCAGTGTGCGTTCTAACCTGTTAATGAAGTTTTAAAATAAAAAGTATGATTGGAACAATCGATCGTGGCGAAGTATTTAAGGCAGTGTACGTCAAAGATTGATGGCCCACGAGGGGACCATTGTCTTGTTTGATATTTTAGGAAATTTGGACACTTCATTTCTAACTTATTGATCGAGTTGTGAGGTTGACCTTAAGTTTGAAAATGAGTAAGTTAGTCACTAAATGCTTTATGTTTATGCACAAGTACTTCCAGTTAACAACCACGTCGCCAAAATATCATTTCCTTTTGGCAAATGGTTCAAGTGGAAGGACGCTACGAATTCGGGCATGAGCTAGAGGGCACAACAAATTACGATTGGAGAAGGAGGTGAACTAATGAACAAGGTTTGGGCGGGGTCGTCACCATGTTATTTTAGGATTGGGATGGGTTGACGTGGGGTGCATTAAAGTTTCCTTTTCACTTTTTCTTGATTCATTCTCGTATTTTATATAAGCATTTACGGTTTTATATTCAACAAAAGATGAACACGAAACTTTTATGTCCTATTTTAACAAAAACCTAGCACTATATGTACAACAACAACAGCAACAACAATAACAATGAAGGTTGAAGATCAACTTCTTCCACTTTAAATGTTGCAACCAACTTGCAATTTGAACAATAAATTAAGGATCAATGGTGCAATTGTTCCGAAATAAAATGAAAAGTTGGTGAATTGATTTTGTCTGGCGTCAATGGACAGTGACTGGCCATAAATGGAACTCCACGAACTAAGCATCCAGAGTGCGTTAAACCTTCGCTTAAAAGAAATATGGCTAGTTTCGGACACGTTTCAAGAGTAGGAAATATTGTTTACATTCAGTCTCCAAGTTGAAGTTGGAATACACTGTGTGATGTGAGGTTTTCAAACAAATCGTCAAGCTTATCGCGAATTGAATGATGTTGTTAACGTAATTAAACATATTCAAACTTAAATTCGAAACACGTAAATACCTTCAATTGTGTAAATAACACAATTGCACTAAGGGTATGTTTGATTTTAAACATCAAATTTGCATGGAAAAAAAAAATATAGGTTCTACACAATTGAATTGACTAGAATTTATTCATATGAAAATTATGAAGGTATTGAATGTGTTTTATTGATTTAATTTTCAATCCAAAAAATATTACATTGCCCATTTTCTATTGCAGGGGTAGAAATGGACAATAAAATACTATCCACGAGGATCACGCAACTAGACTGGACAGCAAAAACAATAATTAACATAGCGTGATCCTCGTGGATAGTATTT
>CAIGRB010015042.1:11113-45228 GCA_903798255.1 Fraxinus quadrangulata
ATTTTATTTATGAAATAATTAATAAAAAATATATTTTATAAATTAAATATATTAATGTCACAATTCTATACAATTTGATCATAATTATCGTATTAATTATTGGTCACAAATTATTTTTTCATAACAAATCAAAAGTTTATATATTACAATTTGTTCATGGGTTACAAATTATAGCCGATGACAATTTATTATCAGTCACAAATCATAAATTTTATAAATCATAACTTATTACACAGTCAAAATTTATCAAATTATTGATCACATATTAATAAATTTTTAAGTCACACATTATTTATTGGTCACATTTTATCTATTTCATTTGTCACATTGCTTATTTGTCATACATTAACGAATTTATTAGTCACAATTAACCAAATAATTTGTGACACCATTACCTCTAGTTGCACCTTCCGCTAACACAACTGCCACCACCACCACCACCAATAATACCACCATATCAAACAAACCAACATCCACTACACAAAAAACACCACCACTTCACAACTGCCGAGATGACATCGACCACTGCCGTACCACCACCAACACAGCCAACAGTTCCATCGCCACCCAAAATACTGTACAACCACCACAGAACACCACCAACCGCAAAAAAAACCCCACCTTTTAACACAACCACACCACAAACACCACCAACTATAATGGAATCTGAATCTGTATATCACTGCCACCACTAACACCAAATTTTCTCTCATGAGCAACAATAGCGTCTCCAAACCTACCACGCGACGTCGCCATTACCATTATCATACACCGCAACCCACATCTCCGCTACACAACATCTGCTAAATCTTCCACCTCTAGTCGTAGGCATCCAACACCACTCCCTTATATCTCAAATTAACAGCCCAATCGACCAATTACATATTACCATTTCCACTATGTCTCTCCATCCACAAAGTCCCCCACCTACCGACTCAAAACCAAGATCAACAACATGATTCACACAACCAATCGAAAAATCCAACATCCAATCGGCCAATAGAACCAACCCCTACCACCCTCAACACACAAATAGCAACAGCATCGAGGGATTGGAGATGATAGAAGCAGCAACCATCATCACCAGTGGTGCGGCGGCGAGCGTGGCGACGACAAGAAGATGAGTTTATGGTAGAGAAGGGAGAGTCAGAAGGCGAGAGGATGAAAGATTTAGGACATGTTCTCTTTACCATTTTCAAGCCGTTTTCTGTTTTCGATTTTCAAATATCGTAAAAACGCGTTCTCTTACCTATTTTCAAAAAAGCATTTTTTAAAAACAAATTAAAAATTTACAAAGAAAATTCAAAACGACAAATTTGTCGTTTTTAGTGTTTTCAGTTATAATCAAGTCAAAATTTTCAAAACGAGTTTTAGGTGTTTTCAAAATAATTTTTCAAAATGTCAAAAAGAGCACATTTTCAACAATCTCAAAATGGACACTCAAAACACAAAACTCGAAATGAATTCAAAACTCTAAACACAAAACTAAAATATAAAGAGAACAGCCCCTTAGGGTTTCGAGAATGAAATTTGATGGGGTGGATAGTGGTAGGGATGTGTATATGGATTAGTTTAATTTTATAATATTATTATTAATATTTAAATTTTAATTATATCTCATTTTTGAAAGAAAAAAAATTTGTGACCCTTAATTATGAATTCAAATCTCGAAAACACATAGTTTCTATCATTTCCACAAGTTTAAATTATCAAAGCCCAATTGTGATTGATGAGTTGATGCAATAAAACAAAAGAAGATCATATTTCATAAGGCATGGAGTCTAATTTCATATGCAAGTGCTAAAATTGTGGTTACGAGTGACAATAAATTTGAATATCGACTTAATAATTAATAATAATACAAAATTACTTATAAGAAGATGTGACAAAAAAGACTTTCCCTAGAAAGAAAGAAAATGAATCTCACTTACACGAGAAGAAACATGTTGAAGACAATATTTAAATGATGTGTATCACACTCTAACAACTTAAATTTTAAGCGGATCAACAAATTGGACAATTTAATGTACATGTAGCGCTTTCACATATTACTGTTAGCTTAGGAACGCGGATGCACTTATCTTGAGCTTTCTTTTTCTTTACATGTTGTGTCAACAATGTGAATCCCTCTATTAGTTTCCATTGCTATTTATGTATCTTCTAAATGATGATCTTGTTATAGAACATCAATCTTGAAATTCAATTATTCATTTAAATTTTAAACGAATTAAATTGCTCAAATTAGATTTTTCTAGCTATGATACAACCTTCAATCCTGAAATTAATATTAAGTCTCAAATTTTTTTGTCGAACGGAGGCTAAAAGAATTGATAGAAAAAGGCTAGAAAAATATTTGAAAGCTCTTGCTCTTGCAATCTGATAAGCGTAGTTTCCACACTTATTTGAGGTCTTAAATGAGGATATTTACTTTTTTTGGATAAAATACTGCCTAACTTGTGTTATATTTCATTTTGTAGATAAAACTTCAATTGTATCAAATACAAAGTTCGGATGCAAATACTCAAAAGTTACTTCGAACCTCGCAATGAAGATTTGAGAGTGTTAAACATCAATTGGATGAGGAAAGAAGCCAAATGGATGAAATATAGTCCAAATATTATCACATATCAACTTTCAGTCGAAAAAGTCATGCTTCGAAATTTCAGGCTCACATTGAGACCTAATTTTGGCATAGAAAACTTTTGAATTGGAAAAATTATATTACTACAATAATTGTAGCCTCTTCGAGTTAGCTTTTCAATACATTTTGAATCACCTTTATCGGATATCGGGAAAGAAAATTATAATAACAATACTGAGAGATGTTCAGCTAGTGGGAATTAGGCGAGGCATCTGCTCTCGCCTGCAGGAGAGGCACGAGATCCAGACCAAAAATGCCTCGGCTGAGGCTGTCCAAACCCCCAAGACGCGTGCCCTAGGTTGCACTAGGCGCGCGACTCAAGGCTAAAAGTGCTGAACATATGTTTAATAAATCTTGAAATTTTTTTTTGACTAAAAGTGGATTATCGATTGTATTGAATGCATGAATTTATTAAATTATGAATTAAGAATTGAGTTAAATGGCAATATGGGGATTCACGATTTCAATACAAATATTCACATATTAAATATTAGATAAACACTTTATTTACTTGATTAGTTTAGGAGTAGTATAAATAATATACGAACCATCTGTTTTGATTTCATGACACTTCGAATTTAATAGTAGCTATTAAATTACAAATTAAACCTTATTCCTCGTGGGAACGATACTCTTAACTCACAAATTTTATTACTTATACAACGATCGCGTACACTTGCGAGTTTTACGCGAACAAACTCATCTTTGACACGTCCTCCACAAGATAAAAAATTACAAATTAAACCTTATTCCTCGTGCGAACGATACTCTTAACTCACAAATCTTATTACTTATACAAGATCATGTATGCTTGCGAGTTTTACGCGAACACACTCAGTCTTTGACACGGTCCTCCACAAGGTAAAAAATTGGAATAGAACTGTTATTCAGAAGAGACCAGTCTTTAAGTGACCCATGCTAGGACAACCCTTAGCCCGGCATGGCCCTTTGGTCACGCCCAAACTTATGGTTAATTAAATCCAGCATGGAAGTTAAAGAATTCCAAAAACCTCTCAAAATTCAAAAGCACGAACTTAATTGAAACTCAAAGCAGAAATTCGATAGCCTAACTCGAAATCATTCATTTTTCGCTTCAATTTCTTCTTCATTACCGACTAAAGACCAATCGTTCCTCGTATTGAATGTTTAATAGTGGACACTATTATGTATGTCATCTTTGATCGTAGCTTGAAAATGATGAAAATGCTTGAGGAAAGGCAAAAGGTAACTAAAATTTGCAAAATTTAATTGAAAATTGTCACATAAACTAAATACAAAATTTGGATAACTTTATCCAAAATTTAATGCAAGGGCAACCCTAGTTAGCTTTACAAGGCTTCAAAAGCAGCTCCAACTGCAAATATGTCATAATCTACACATGAACGACACATGCCATCCATGCAGCAGCCACACTCATCCCACTTTCTATCATTTTTCCTTCTCTTTACTGACGCCTCTGTAGATTCTTGAATTTTCATTCCTATTTGCACAGCAGCTGGCTTAGCATCTTCATCGACCCATTTGTGATCTGTTGGGATCATTACAACCCAATTCTCAATTTCCATATTTGGTGATACAAAAACATTTTTCCATGGAATCTCAGCTCTTCCCAACAATTTTGAGCCATTGATTCTGCCAACGAAAGGTACAGTGCTTCTCCATCGAAGCTCGAAAACAACACTTCCCTGTTTGAGCAAGGAAATGGTGTCCTCGTCACTTCCCGAGCAGTCTAAAGAGAAAGTCTGATTCCAAATCAAATCAGATTTTGTTGAGATTTGTTGGGTGTTTATTTGGATTCTTTTGTTGTTTCCTGCAGAGAGATAGCATCTGACAAATAGTTCTCCCGTGGGTTTGAGATCAATATTTTTAGCTCTAATGATTCTCAGTTCACAGCTGATCATAGAAGAACAAGACTGATACCCCATATCTTTGTCTCTGAGATAAAGAACTCTTGAGGAAGAAGTGCGATACTTGGTGAGCTATAGAGAGAGAGAGAGAGAGAGAGAGAGAGAGAGAGAGAGAGTTTAGATGAAGAGTAGTGTATTTCTTGGTGGGATATATATGCAATATGTAGATAGTGGAAGGAAGGTCTGCATACTATCTTATGAGTAATCTCCACTAATTATTAATTAATTGAAGATTAGAAGTACACAATCATAAAGATTTAATTCTATTCATCCAATATAATAAAACATCAATTTAGCTGGACGCCAATTGAATCTTTTTATAATATTTGCGTTGGATTTTCTTGAAGGTTTGTAATTCTCCAAGAAGACCTTTTGGATAAGTGTTTTGTTATAATACTGTTAGACAACACTAATCGGCAACGCGAATTTTTGTATTAGTATTAATATCAATCACATGTTGACACACTCTAAACATACTCTTATAAGGTGGTGCCGTGCTTGAAAATATCAACCTTGGTACTTGCCGACTCATATGAGCTTTAAATGGGCTGAATTGCTCACATGAAGCTTTTTTTTTTCTATGTTTAACTCTGTAGGATCTCTAGTCTTTGAAGTCAACTATAACAAGATCAGCCCGATTAAAAAGTAGCTCAAAACCTCGTATAATAAATTATTATTTTTCACTTTTACCATAACAACTTCTTCCTCACGAAAGCACCGAAGGTGTTGGTTTTCAGGACCTTCGACTAAATGCTTAAATCAGTGACTGATAATCGTAGTTGCATCATGCATTATGTGAAGAGAAGTTCAAACGTTAGTAAATTATTGAAAATTCTGCACAAGAGAAGAAAATAGTAGATTGCACATATCGTATGAATTGAAGCCTAGCACCAGCAAAAATGGTCAATTTCCTGCCCACCATAAGAACAAATGAAAGACTGTCCACTATTTTCCCAGCACAGGGCCCACAGAATATGTTCAGTGTAAAAAAGATTTGGCTTTACAACTCAGAATCCTTGCAAAAACCAATAAGGATGGATTTCTAGGGGGCCATGTATAGAACAATTGGTGTCTTGAGACACAACTAGTTGCTTTAGAGGAAAAAATCATAAGTCACACGTAGGCAATAAAGTGCTACTCAAGTTGTTAAACGGATGGAACAACTGGATAAAAGAAGCAAAAAAAATCACAATGAGATACAGGTAAGTGAAGGAACCACTAATATGCCTCAAGGTAGAAATCGTGAAAGATTTTCCACTACAAAGGAAATCTAACTTATCGATTTCATACATAGAACAAATCCTAATACTACAAAATAATAATAATATATAAAAAAAATCCTTAAAAAAGTTAAATCCAACTTGATACGTATAGCAAATCCTCTATAATAATCCAAAAAATCCTTAAACGTGTTCCCTTTTGCTCTGTCACATCACAGGCACCCAATGCACACAAGAAATTATTTCGGTAGATATGTAGATCAAATGGTAAGTTAAGTCACAAAACAAACAAGATGTGGTAAAACATAATAGCAATATGATGTATCAACTGGCCTTAATCTTGTTAAAAAAAACCTCCTCAAATGGAAAGAACAATATCATGAAGAGAGATAAACATTTAAGGCCATACATGTTGCTAGAAAAGAATTGAACATGATGGTGAATGAGACAATCAGACAATAGTCCTCCTTGTGCCAATAATCATTACGAGGGCTAATCAAAATGATTGGGAACCAACTGTTCCAATAAAATGAAGACGAGATTTGGTTAACTCTCATGCCTGTACATTATTTTTTCTATTATAACAACTACTCCCCCATCTAAACCAACCACCACCAAAGGGGAAAAACAGAAAAATTATTGAATGCTCTTTTTTCGTTTCTTTACTTCAATTAACAACAGTTATGGTGTATGAACTATACTTGCTGCTACCCATAATCACTAGGGAGATATGCAACCTAATTGTACGGTTCAGTTTATATCAACTCCATTGGATGGCAAACTTGGTTATGCATGCACCGTCATCTAATTTGCATCATGGCGGCAAAATTCCAAGCAAATGATACACCAATTCACTGCTCAATTGTACGAAGCTCCCATTTACCCTCACCATCAATTAACCGCAACTCCAATGAATGGAATGGAATCAATGCACGACGCTGGAAAAAATATGCACAAATTGATTAATTGTAGAAAATAAACATAAAACTAGAAACTGAAGTGAATATGTATACCAAAGTATATTAGCAAGACGTGCATGAGCTGAGAGCAATGCAATCTCACTACGAGGTAAATAAAGACAAAGCCAAGATTCTTGTCCAGCCAGTCAATAGCACAATGTACCTGTGAGGATGTTGTAACTGTGATTCCTGAATTATTAGCAAGGCTATAAAGGTGCTCTTCAACATCAACACTGGTAGCACTGTAATTGTAAGATGAAAGGAGAGACGAGATGAGAATAAGCTTCTTGTCCCCATCAGTAAAAGAAAAAAGGGAAAGAAATATTCTGAGTTGCCTTCACTTACTTGGTGCACTCGTCGAGGATTCCAAATTGGGGCTTGTGAAATAATAGTCGTGCCCTGTGAAACAGTAAAATATGTCAACAATTACGTAGAGTTTTCTAAATTAACATGTCAAACAAGCCCATTGTCAAGAAGCTGTATTTCTGCATTCGCACATACCATGCCCAGTCTCTGTTGTTCCCCAAGAGACAAAATATCTTCCCAGTTCCGGTTAGCAAACCATCCGCCTTCTCTTTCCAAAAAGGTAGAGTAACTTAACATTCTCCAAAATAGTTTTTAGGCGTGCATCCAAACTCTGTCACGCCAACAGATTCGTGACCTAGAAAATTATCCAGAAATGAAGATGCATTGGTTTAGGGGACAAACTGCTGAGACACTAACATAGTGGACTAAAAAGAAGAAGGTTTCACACCATATGATTTGAGAGCAGCAGCCTCATAATTTAGAAAATAAAAATGGCAAAATCAAATTGCTGACTCGAAATATTTACTTTTGTTTCATCAATTCATAAAGAATGTACAAGAACTCCAACCTTGTGAAAATACACTACTCTTTCTTCCATTTGATTTTTATAGAAATGCCACCAACATTTCACCTCTAATAATATTGAGAAAAATGTCAGGCCGACTTATTGCATTCAGTTGGTAGTAGCAATACCCAAATATCAATAAAAATAAAGGTTGATGAGATCTTCTATTGAAGATTCACATCTGGCATCTTAACCAGAATTCCTTTGGTTTGTGTTACTGTTCTAATCAGGGGCTTAATGCATCCCTAAATAGCTAGTGAAGGTATTTAACTATCAAGTATCCAAGTTCAATGAGCGTATCATCCTAATCAGTCAAAAAGAAAATAAATCCAAAGGAAAATAGAAGCATTAGCAAGAACATTTAGTTTTATCAAAACTAATGCTCTTTTCTCTGCTTCATAAAGGGAGAGTGGATATATGATTTGATCCCATAGGGTTCCCAGGCATGTATATGGTCGCTGAGGCACATAGAAAACACCACACCCAGATCCAGAATTAATCTGTTGGTGTGGTTTAACGTATTCCAATGACCACAGGCCACAGGCCTTGTAGGACTCTGAAGATGGAACTCTTTCCACTCCCATTTGGACCTTCAAAAGGGAATATGTCAACATGATTATACTACAAAGACAGCAGTAACAGAGGGGAGTTATCCACTAACCAGTAAAAAGAAGACTTCTCCCTGGGGCTATAAAGCAGGTCAGTTGCTTAGCCAACACTTTCTGTGCCGGTGTAATAATATCCACCTTGGAGAAAGAAATAGAGTCTTCCGACAGAGAGGCAGTCAGATTTGATTGTGTAGAACTGCCATTGTGAATATCTTCTGCAGAAGTACCAACCTTGTCAGCCAGAATATAATATAATCAACATACTTCTCCATAAGAAACAAATTAAAGCCTCCCACGATAATCAACTACAAAGTTATGCATGTCCCAAAAAATCCAAATAAGGATATCAGTGCTCAGATTCCACAAGGTTTAGTTACTTCTCAATTATTATGCCACACAGAACAGCATTATATCTCACATTTAATGTTTCTACATACAAATCAGATTAAATTTTTTCACTGTTCATCCAGGATTTCAAATAGTAAATATTTATTTTAGAGCCATAGATTTCCAAAAACACAATCAAAAGAAGTAACATCCAGAATCCAAATTTTCAGAAATAAGGTGATAGCATATTGAATAGATGATCCCAGCAGTTTAATGAAATTTTGTCTTCAAACTTCCAAATAAGGATATCAGTACAGAGATCCTACAAGTTTTAGTTACTGCTCAATTATTATACCACGCATCATGACATTTTCCAAAGCCCCCCAGAAAAGCATTATATCACATTTGATATCTCTACTCTATTCATCCAGGATTTCAAGTATTAAATTTTTTTTTTAGAGCCACAGAATTTAGGAAACCCAATCAAAAGAAGTACCCAGAATCTAGATCGAACAGCAGTTTCGTGATTTTGAATGGCATCAAGCTAACTCTTTTCTTTCCAACCAGGAACTCAACTTTGTCAATGTGCTTCATGTGTTAATGAAGCACAGAAAACCACTTAAATTGATCCAACATCTTAAGGAGGGAAGGATAGAAAAGCTCAGTCACCAGAGACTACCAGCAGTTAAGGTAATCTACCCCTTCTGGCTGTCTTCCTGCCATCCCTCCCTTAAAAACTAGAATTATCATCGAGAAAAACATTTGTTAAGTGGATATCCACTCCAACTTCTAGAGATACATCATAGTTCACCTTCAGCTTTGAACTACAATCTGCCCACCAAGGTTGTTCACATCTCTGATACCAGAAGTATTCTCCCTGGCCTTAGGTTAAGAAATCCTCCAACTTTCATTCTTTCTACCAGTAATCTAGTGTTCCACCATTTCCTAAATGCATATGAAGTTGTGACAAGGGGGTTACAAATGCAAAATCGTTAATCTCACGTCCTTTTATAACTAACTTTAATTCCTTTACATTTTTTAGATCTGGTGTTGAACCTAATATAATTTCAAAATGCCAGCAGGCTGAAGATTCAGCCTAAATTTAAGAGTTGGTCACAATCTTTATCACAGCTCATTTAAAGAGTCAACATTCTTATAGATTCACCAATCAACTAATTGTCCTCTAATTAAGCCTTTTTATGGAATCCCATTTGGAAAGTTGATCCGAGAATACAACTGCAATCTTGTATAGACCAACCAATTATTTTACCAAACAGAAGATACTTAAAACCATGCAAACTTATTCAGGTGAACTGGCACATGCTCTATGATACTTAGCATCTGTCGTATCTCAAAGCTCTTTGGCATTTGGTGACATTCTTGAGCTACATAGGAAGTTTCTCGAGCTTTCTGATGGTGTCAATCGAATTTTTGAGCTTGAAGAGCTTCTGAATGCTGCTCAACAGGGTGTGTGTGTTCTTCATTCTTCCTTGTTTCTCTATTAATTCTTTATTTATTTTTAGCATATTACTCTAAAAAGTTGATGACGATTATGCTCATTCATATTGTAATTTGTAAAAGAAAAGCTTGCTAATGAAATTTCAAATACACAGTGCCATTGTTGGATAGAATATGCAATTCCCACCAAAATATAGGCCAATTAGTTAATTGATGTTAACGTACATGAATGCTTTTCTATCCTCATCAGAAACATCCACAGAATTACTATGCATCAGTTCAATTATCACTGCTTAAGTACCCGTCCAATTTCTACAACTTGTCAAATATTACAAGGGTTTCTGCACAAATTATTTCGAATCAATGTCTTTAAAACACAGAAAATAGTAAGGGGTGTGTAGCTCATCAAGTATATTGTATAGACATGGATCCAGGACCTTTTAACCAAGGTGCAAAAAACATTTATTAGTCGTAGGAAAAGAAATAGAAAATTGGCTTCAGGGAGGGAGGTAGCTGTACAAATAAAAGGGGCTTGGCTTCAAATATGACAGATGCGTGCTTTATATCTTTATTAAAGGCTTGATTGTCAAAGATTTTTTTAATATCATTTTTCTCCAAAATCATTTTCAAATCACACATTCTATGGATCCAACACAACTTATCTCCACTTTTTAACCACACATTCTCCAAGAAACACATTGTTTTCCTTGGAAAAATCTGTTCCAAGCAAGCTTTAAAATAAAAGCATGTGTGAAAGTTTACTGAATAATATGGTAACCTAGAAACTTGATCATACCAGCCGCAACG
This sequence comes from Fraxinus quadrangulata, assembly GCA_903798255.1. Classification (NCBI taxonomy): domain Eukaryota; kingdom Viridiplantae; phylum Streptophyta; class Magnoliopsida; order Lamiales; family Oleaceae; genus Fraxinus; species Fraxinus quadrangulata. The sequence continues at coordinate 21,912 of CAIGRB010015042.1, forward strand.
CAAGAAACATGACTCGCTTATTATAAAGGGCTAGATTTTTAACTTTCGGAGATCAATCATGCTAGCCATGTTCCATCATTAGCAGAAATGGAAATGTTTCTTGGATATTGAAAAGTCTGTTCTTGAAAATCAAATACACCACTTCTTTTTATACATAAAAGTTCTCACGAAATTAATAATCCCTCGGAGAAGTTAAGCATAAAAAATCTGCAAATTAATAAATGAGATGCTTTAGATCAAGCAAGCAAACTGAAATAAAAATATATGATGAATTTCATATATACGACACCACATGAAGCAAAGTGCACGGTCAACAAACACCTAAAGCACCTACATTGCGCTTGAAGAAGAAATAAGTGTTGACAGAATAAAAAATCAGTTAGATTTAAGCAGCCAATAAAAAATCAGTTAGATTTAAGCAGCCTGCTAGCATATTATAGAAATCTGGAGAACAGCATAAAACTTCGAAACTGAATTAGGTTGTGATTCCAGATTCCCTCTAAACCACAAAAGACCATTTTGATTGCATGTGGCATCCACAACTAATAAACATGAGAGAAAGCAAGATAAAGAGTCAGTGTAAAAATTCAATTCCCTCCCTCAAAAATCAAATGTTTGATTTCTCGATACTGATGAAATGGAACCATATACAGCTGGAATTTGATTCTCTCTTTGGTATTATTTTCCTTAGACCAAGTTAAAAAGAACTTTCACATTTCTTTGACATCTATGGTATACGAAAATGTATCAAACTACAAAAGCCTTTCAAATAGGACAAATGAATAAGTGGAACAATAAGGTGCGCACGATGAAAATTCTCTGTATTCGTCAATATAAGCAAGAAGATAATTTTAAATATCCAGATTTCATATGTACCTATAATAGGTGCCATCTACAGATAAAGATTATGGATAAAACACAATAGGGGCCATAGTCATTTACTACAAGTCAACAACATAGGGGTTTCTAATTTTTCTATATTTATCACATCCTTAAGTTCCAAAACTCATATGATGCTAAAGAAACGAGAATGCGGAAAAAATAATAGAATTCTTTTTACTCTTACTTTTTACATTACTAAGGGCCTCAATATATAGTACACAGCGGGAATAAAAAAGGTAAGCTTCTAACTAGGGAAATACAATTTTTCCTAATCTAGTTAAGGTAAAAATCAATTATACAATCATAGAGAATGTTTCCATAATCGGGATTTCTACACTCCCCCTCAAGTTGGATCGTAGATGTTAACCATATCCAACTTGTAGATGAAATCCTCAAAGTTTTGTCAAGGTAGTCCTTTAGTGAATATATCGGCGATCTGTTCTTTGGTAGGTACATAGGTCATACATATAATCCCTCCTTCAACCTTTTCTTTGATGAAGTGTCTGTCTACTTCAATATGTTTGGTTCGATCATGTTGGACTGGATTGACGGAGATGTTGATAGCAGCTTTGTTGTCACAATACATCTTGATTGGAAAATTTACCATAATCTGTAACTCTTCCAATAATTTTTTCAACCACAATCCTTCGCATATTCCTTGTGCGACAGCTCTGAACTCAGCTTCGGCACTACTTCTAGCGACTACATTTTGTTTCTTACTTCTCCAAGTTACCAAATTTCCCCATACAAAGGTACAATAGCCAGTAGTTGATCTTCTGTCTTCTATTGATCCAGCCCAATCTGCATCAGTAAAGATTTCCACTTCTTTTCTTTCATTTTTCTTAAAGAAGAGCCCCTTTCCAGGGGTACCTTTTAGATATCTGAGGATTCTGTAAACTGCTTCTAAGTGAGTTGCCCTTGGGGAATGCATGTGTTGACTTACCACACTAACCGCAAATGCAATGTCGGGTCTTGTATGTGAGAGGTAGATTAACTTGCCAACTAACCGCTGATATCTGTCCTTTTCAACTGGTTTTCCCATGTCTACTCCTTTTTTTCCTACGTCTATCGGTGTCTCACTTGGTTTACATCCAAGCATGCCCGTTTCGGTCAGGAGGTCGAGAATGTACTTACGTTGTGAAACATTGATGCCTTTCTTCGATCTGGCAACTTCCATCCCTAAGAAGTATCTCATTTGTCCCAGATCCTTAACTTCGAATTCTGCTGCTAAGTTTTTCTTCAGTCTCTCTAGCTCCACTATGTTATCTCCTGTTAGTATTATGTCATCAACATATACAATGAGGATTGCTTTTGTCCCATCTTTAGACAAGTGGTAGAACATGGTATGATCTGACTGTCCTTGCTGATATCCTTGGCTCCTTAGCACCTTTGCAAACCTATCAAACCATGCTCTGGGTGACTGTTTGAGGCCGTACAAAGATTTGTTTAGTTTACACACCTTGTTGTCTTCATATGTTTCACTGAAACCTGGGGGTAACGTCATGAAGATCTCTTCTTCTAATTCTCCATTCAAGAATGCATTCTTAATGTCAAGCTGTTGGAGAGGCCAATCCAGACTCGCTGCTAAGGACAAGATAACCCTGATTGTGTTAAGTTTTGCCACAGGAGCAAATGTTTCTGTGTAGTCAATGCCGTAGGTCTGTGTATATCCCTTTGCAACAAGTCGAGCTTTGTACCGTTCTATTACCCCATCAGCCTTGTATTTCACATTAAAAACCCATTTGCATCCGACAGGTTTCTTTCCTCTAGGTAACTCTACCACATCCCAAGTCTTATTTTTCTCCGGTGCTCGCATTTCTTCTAGGACCGCTTCTTTCCATTCTGGAATAGTCATGGCTTCCTGAATACTCTTTGGAATTTCTGTATTGTCAAGATTTGAGGAAAAAGTGCGAAATCCAGCAGATAGAGCATTATATGAAACAAATTTTGAGATAGGGTGGAAGGTACATGACCGAGATTTTTTTCTGAGGGCAATAGGTAGATCATCATCCGAAGACTCAATTTGGTCTGAAGAATCCTCATGGAGATCTGGAGCTATCATCGGTTCACACTCTTTTGGTGCTTCGGATGTGAGGTTCTCCTCGTACATTGATTTTAGCTTCCTTGAGTAAACTAGTATCTCTTTGTTAACTTGCTTTTCTGCTTCTCCCTATGAGATTAAGTGTCCTTTTGTATTTGGCTTAGAATTAGAGGACGTGGTTGAGTCAGTATTTGAGATGGGTGCAGTAGATGAGATAGCGGGTGAGATATCAAAGTCAAAAAAACTGTCATTACTTAAGAAACTGTCATTACTTAAGAGCCGATCTTCACCCAAAGTCTCCCCCTGAAGTGAGGCTTTTCTGAAGTAGGGAGTTTTTTCGAAAAAGGTGACATCGAGGCTAACAAAAACTTTTCTTGTGGACGGATCATAGCATTTATAGCCTTTTTGAGTAGCTGAGTATCCAATAAATACACATTTAAGTGCACGAGGATCGAGTTTACCTCGATGAGGAGGATGTATATGAACGAAGGCGGTGCAACCGAATATTCGAAGATGTAAGTGTGAATCGAGACGGGAATTGGGAAATGATTCCTGGAGTTTTTTTATGGGTGATTTGAAAGAGAGAATACGACTAGGCATTCTATTTATGAGGTAAGCTGATGTCAGAATAGCATCACCCCAGAATAGTTTGGGCATATGTGTCGTAAACATTAAGGCACGAGAAACTTCAAGAAGATGTCTATTTTTTCGTTCGGCAATCCCATTTTGTTGGGGAGTATCAACACAAGAACTTTGATGAATTATCCCATGTGTTTGAAGGTATTCGTTCAATGTAGAGTTAAAGTATTCAGTACCATTGTCGGTGCGGAAGATTTGAATTTTTGTCTGGAATTGTGTTTGAATCATAGAATGGAAGTTTATAAACACAGTACGGACCTCAGATTTTTCTTTTAGTAAATAGACCCAACAAAGTCTAGTATGGTCATCAATAAATGTGACGAACCATTTTTTGTGAGTTCGATTAGGAGTTTTAGAGGGACCCCACAGATCACTATGAATTAAGGTGAATGGTGTCGATGGTTTGTATGTAGATTTTGGGAAAGAAGTGCGGTGATGTTTTGCTAATTCACAATTTTCACATTGAAAATCAACAGTCATTTTATTTGAAAATATGGAAGGTAAAACATGTCGTAAATACTGGAGGTTGGGATGACCCATTCTAAAATGCCATAACATTATTTCACTATCTCTAAGACTAGAAGCAGAATCGCATGTTACAATTTGATTTGATTTACTCACATCTGCCTCCTCAAAGTAGTAAAGCCCCTCACGTTCCTTAGCACTGCCAATCGTCTTCCCCGATGATAGGTCCTGAAAGATACAGTAAGAAGGGAAAAATTTAGCTGTGCAATTGGAATATTTCGTTAATTGACTGATTGACAATAAGTTGCACGATAGATTTGGAACATGAAGAACTGATTCTAGAGTTATGGAATTAGAGATTCGAATACTCCCTTTTCCGGCTACAGGTGAGAGGGAACCATCTGCAATTTTCACTTTTATATTGCCAGCACAAGTGGAGTATGTGGGAAAAAGGTGATAAGAGTCCGTCATGTGATCGGACGCACCAGAGTCAATAATCCAAGGAGCCTTAGATCGAGCGATTGTGAGTGCTCGTAGAAAATTACCTTTGTGTGCGAGTGAACATGATGAGTTAGAAGTTTGAAAGGATGAAAACATTTTATATAGTTGCTCCATCTGCTCGGGATTAAACGCACCACTTGGAGTAGGATTATTTTCCTCGATAGCATCTGCTTGGTATCCACGAGTCCTATCGTTTTGTCTTGGTTTCCAATCCGTTGGTTTTCCATGTAGATCCCAGCACGTATCCTCTTTATGTCCTGGTTTACGACAGTGATCACACCAAGGACGACCCTTTTGTTTAGGTCCATTAGGCCCAGGCCCATTTCCTTTAAAAAATGGGCTCATTTCAGTTGGCCCATTCCATTTAGGATTATTACCTCTCGGCCCATTAGGCAAATAGGTTTGCCCAGATTTTTTAAGTAATTGGGCCGACCCATTTGGCCCAACACCCTTTGAAATAAGGGCCAACCCACTGCCTTCTTTATCCAGCAAGTCCCGGTTTCCATTCATCATAATTTTGCGTCGATGTTCCTCCCGGCGCACCTCCGCGAAGGCCTCCCGCGACGATGGTAACGGACGCTGGCTCAGAACTCGTCCCCTCACGTCGTCTAAATCCCGATTCAAGCCAGCCAAAAACTCATAGACCCTCTCGTTCTCCAATTTGTTCTTGAACCGCACACTGTCAGCCGAACAATCCCATTCTTCTTCTGTGTTCTGATCGAGTTCTTGCCACAAGGAGCTCATCTCCAGATAATATTCCGTCACATCCCTCTCTCTCTGTTTTGTTTGCCAAAGCTTGGTTTTGATTTCAAAAATCTGGGATGAATCCTCCGTATCGGAGTACATGTCACGGACGGCTTCCCACACATCTTTGGCCGTTGGTAGAAAGAGATAGGGTTTCCCAATTGCCGGTTTCATGGAATTAATCAGCCACGCAGTCACCAATGAATTTTCCGACCTCCATCTCTGCAGAAGAGCAGCATCGGTTGAGGCAGGCCGTTTCTTTTCCCCGGTAAGATATCCCAATTTACCTTTTCCATCGACAATGAGCTTGATTGATTGGGTCCATTCACGGTAATTCTTCCCGTTTAATCTTTCCACACTAAGTTGGAAAGATGAGTTGTCCAGTCCACCAGAGCCCATGGTGGAGAGAGATTCTACTTCACTGCTTTGGGACTCAGACATGGTGGACTGGTTATTTTCAGCTTGGTCTGCCATTGACGGTTGATGGCTTTGATACCATAAAGAAACGAGAATGCGGAAAAAATAATAGAATTCTTTTTATTCTTACTTTTTACATTACTAAGGGCCTCAATATATAGTACACACCGGGAATAAAAAAGGTAAGCTTCTAACTAGGGAAATACAATTTTTCCTAATCTAGTTAAGGTAAAAATCAATTATACAATCATAGAGAATATTTCCATAATCGGGATTTCTACAGATGCTTTTATCCATTTCATGACAAAATTAAGTTGGAAAAATCAAAAGAGAAAATAGTAGAGAACAATATTTTTAAGGAAGAAAAAAATGAAACTACCACTTCATATTATTCCACTTGCTGATAAGATGAGGATCATTCAAAGCCTGCATGCTCACCCAAAGTACATTACATCTTCTAGGATTGACAATCTTACTAGCGTACCGTATCCATACTTCAAGATGGCAACTCATTCTTCACACCCCAGGCCCATGTGAAAGGGTAAGCAAGCATGACCGAGCCATAGAAGTGCTCCTGTTAAATGTACAGAAAATAATAACTAAGCAAGCATTGGCTTAATTTGCAAAGCCAAAAATTTCAACTTGCTTTTTTAAGCCCAGAACTCAAGTTGTATGCACTCCAATTAAAGTGTACAAAAGACAAAGCCCTAATGTTGTACAAGTTGGATATTATGTTACAAAAATAATTACTCATGAAACTGCACATTATAGGAAGCAAAGAATGAAATTCTTTAGCATCCCAATACTTCCAGGTCCTCGGTTGCTTTCTGACTCCTAGGGTTGCAAAAAGTTCTTTTCTCCAGGATATTCGGAGATTAATACATCTGAATTCGGATCAAACCAAGGCATGAGCTGTCACCACTCAATGCACCCTTCTATTTCCTTAATTTTTTATTCATTGGATGAATCTATTCATAAACTGAAATTACTATTGTGACTCGCAATTGTCCTTTTTCCCATCCTACTGATATCATTGAAGAATATGTTCACTCTTTCATCCACAGTTCAATAATGCTTTGTAGCCACTGGCCAGGTATCTTATAAATCAACTAGCACTATCCCTTTATAAAGACAGAGACAAGCATCAGCACAAATTTGCAACTGTAATGAAGGCATTTATTTATTAGAAAAATGCATCGACAATGCTATCTGTAGCAAAACTAAATGAGGAGAAATTTCTTCCAGCCGTTTTATGTGGTTTAATGTTGTTAAAAACTACTGTCACGTGGTCTATCTCAATATCATGCTGAACCTTTTCAACTAAATTGGATTTCATTTGCCACAATCAAACCATTCGCAGCTTGGCAACCACTGTATAGAGAACCTACAAGACTGCAAGTTCATGTAAATCTAACAGTTCTGCACCTGTTGCATTAACATTCAAACCGGTCACAAAAATTCATTTTTAACCTTCCCCATTGATGTATCTAATGACAAAGTGCTAAAAGAATGGACCAATAAGTGTTTCATGGTACATACCGTAATTTTTCACACAAAGGTTGCTGAAGTCAACACGGGGATCTAGAGTCAATAAAGAACGAACCATACAATGGATTTCCTAACTTTAGCTTGGTCTTGAACCGAAAAATAAATGTCACTAGTACTAGAATCCGACAAAGATTTACACTTTTAGAATCCCACTTTCTTAATTTATTTTTTTAAATTCCAATAAATTTAAAAAAAAAAAAAAAAAAAGGATCAGGCATTTAAGTATTTAAGATGCCCAGCTAATAAAATATTCAAAAAAAAAAAAATTAAGAGTGCATTCCATCTTAATTCTCAAGAAATTTAAACCTTGGCAACATAAAGTCCCACCATGTTTTATTCCATGCTTCGTTACTTCTAGTTATTTGAACTTACTGGCATTATAATTTCACGGTTGGGAACTAACTTGATTAAACTGAAAGGCAGATGCAGAGTTGCATATTTATTTTGAGCATCCTTGGACATCAAACAATAACAATAATTTCAAGCAGTAATTCATACGTCAACACTAATCTTACATCACCCGCCAAAACTCACTCCAGTTCAGTCCCAATACTACAGCACAAATGCAGAAGTAAATTATTTTTAAATATTCTTGATCTTAAAATTTTGTTATAGGCGGTACTTGTTCGTTACTCAAATAAGAAATAATCTTTAGTAACTCCATAAAAACAGCGCTCCTATTTTTCCCATTTTCCAGTGGAAAAACTATAAACAAATTATAATCAGGACTTATAAATTAAAACGAAACACAAAAAGTAATTGGCTAACTAACCCGATTATCAACTTGAAAATCAAGACAGCCTCGAGTTGTCTGTTCCGCCGATGATGAATCCTGAAGTAATGAGTGAACTTTAGCTTTCCAGTAATCAAACAGACAACAAATTAAAAGTGACTAATTAACCAAAAATATGAAAAGCGCTAAAAATCAATATTCTAAAATTGACTAATTAATTATTCTGTGATAAATAGCAACTAACAGTATTGTAATGTAATAAAATAACTGGACCGAAACAGAAACGGGGATTTCCTCAGAAAACGTAAGTGAGAGAGATTATTTTATTATGATATATAGGAGGGATCGAGAGGTTTTTGAGCATTTTCTACTTTTTGTATTTATTATCAATTATTAATTGAATTTTTCCTTTTTGAAATCCAATTTTTCGATTTTTGAGTGGTAGCATGACAATTTGTTAGAGGTGGTGACATCATTTTTAAATATGCTATGGTAGATTGATGCTTACAGAGTCGTATTAAGCTTGTTCGAGTCTCACAAAAAATAAGTGCATAAAAATTATTTGATCAATTATGAACGGATTATATACATGTGCCAAACAAGCATAAAGATGTATAAAAAATAATTAGAGTAATGTTAATCGTGTGGGTTGATTATGCAAATGATCAATGAAATTTTGACTCATTACAATAATATTCATTGAATATATTTTCTTCTCATAATAATCAATTAGAAATGGTAGGAGTGGACGCGGTCGGTCTCGATAACCAATGAGAATATTAAAAATAAAACAATTTGTTCAATATCTAACTATAGAAGCTAACTGAAACTGAACCAATCAGTTCTGATTTGATCCGATCCTATTTTTTATATTTAAAAATTTATACAAAAAAATATGAAACTGGTCAATTGAAAAAAAAAAAGACAAAAAAAAAAGTATGAAACTACTTGTCATTTTTGTAATATGTCAATAAAAAAATAATTAAGAAGGCAACAAAAAATAAATCACTCCAAAACTCAATATCAACTCGTAAAGAGACGAAAGAAATTATAAACTATTAAATACAAATGGTAAAATTTTGATCGAAAATTAATTGTTAAGAAAATTTATATAACGATATATATTAAAGTACATGTAACATTTATAATCTAATTATCTTTAGTAATTTTTAAGGATCTTGATTCTTGATAATTGATCACTTTGAAAATAATACGAAATTTGAATTCTTTTGAAATATTGAATTAAATATATATATTTTTCCTATTGAATTACATTAAAGCTATAAATTTGTAAAATATTTATAAAATAATTTAGACTTGAATTTTGATTACTCATCAGGTTTTGCTACAAAGGAAAGAAGAAAAGGTGTAAGCAAAAAAATAGAATTTTGGCTTGAGATAATTTTGGGATCTAGTATTTAAAGTTCTATTGCATTTTGGTGTAACCAAAAATAGAAATTCAAAAGAATCGAATTCACTACTAATTCTCAAGACAGTACCGAGAATCGAATCAGGACCGATTGGTTCTCGATGCATGATACCAAAATCAACCCATTTAATAGAGAAACCAAATCGAACCAACTGGTTCTATCGGTTCTTGTGTGGTTCCATCGGTTCCGGGAAAATATGCCCACCCCTAAAAAATGGTCAATCGGTCCGAAACATTAACTTTAAATTTTGTGACGCCATTAAGTGTCAATCTATCACCAAAAAATGTTATTTATTAAACAAAGTCACAAATATAATTTTTTGAAAGGAAAAAAATTGTTAGTTTTTCACCCAAAAACTATCAAAATTAAAGTTGCAATAAGTTTTCTCACATTAACTTGTGTATTCCCAAATTCAAGTTTTGGTGACATGTTGGCACTTAACAACGTTACATAAGATTTAATGTTAAAATTTTTATTGAGTAATCATTACTGTAACAACTAGAAACTTGACTGACTATTATGAGCAATGGCATGATAAACCCTAATCTGATTGATAAAATTAATCATGTTCTACATAAATCAAAGTCTTAGCTCTCCATAATCCTTGTTATATTCTAGTTGTACTAAACTGAGTCTCTGTAGTTGAATCCTAGTAGATCTGTCTATTATGTTCGCGTGTAATTCTATAAATACCCATTGAACACAAGTATAATTTAATTTGCTGAATTTTTAGCTTCAAGCCCAAAATACTCAAAAAGTGTTATGTTAAAAGCTCAAAACAAGTATGAATTTTAAGATTTGTGTTCACAAACGAGCCACAATCTTGTGAAACATGTTAAATGATAAATCTCATCAATTTAAATAACAGAAATAACCAACTTATAAAGATTCAAGGTATTTTTCTTTAAAATGTTGACTTTTTAACTTGGAATCCTTTATTTAACGAGACATCGTCTTCAGTCTTCAGGGACATCTAAGTGACAAGTCCTACATTAGTTATAAATAATATAAATAACCAATGTATAAAGGCTTGTATTACTTTTCTTAACAACACTAACATCTTAAGATGAAAGTCAAAAACTCAATATGGTATCGAGCACAACTCAGATAAGGAGAACACTCCTTAGCAGTGAGCACTCAGCCAATCCTATGGTCAATAACATATTCACTGTCACCGACAATACCATAACTAGTCATCTAGCCTTAACATGTGCTAGGCATCCCCTATCTCCTTCACCTTCTCTTTTCAAACACATCTCCTTAAGCATTTCTCCCCAATTCACGCTCAAACACCTTTGTGCACTACAATAAATCTCAGGTTAATAGATGGCACCACACTACATGATGCTACATAATATTGCTAAGTAACTGGCAGTCTCCGACATCTCTTACTCATGTGCCCGATATTGCCCATGTTGTAAACAAACCATCACAATTTATGTATCGTCCTACGTCTCAACACTGGATGTTTGTCAAATGTGCGCTTCATTATCTCTGTGGGACTATTCATTATGGTTCAATCTTTGCTTGTCTTGCACACGTTTTTCTAACTCCAATTGAGGTTGCTAATAACTGCAAATCCACAAGTGCGAAATTTGTGTTCCTTGACTATAATTCTATTGCCTACATATCTCACAAACAATATCCTATATATCGTTCCTCCATGAAGGTCGAGTGCAACATTTTTTCTATTACTGTTTGTGATCTTCTCTAGATTAAATCCCACGCAGAATTTGGTGAACCAACAAGTCCTACTATGTTTTGTGATTATGTTATTACCAACTACGTGTGCTCAAATCCAGTTTTTCACTATATTCAGTTCGTCCATGACAAGATCCAATATGGTTACGTTCATGTATCCTGTCATATCCAATGATCAACTTGTTGATGCACTCACTAAACCCCTATCCATAACACAATTTCCTCATATACGCTCCAAGATAGGCCTCTAACAAGACCACTAGCATGTAGAGCATATTAAAGTTAATTTTAATCACGTTGATAAAGTTAAGAATAGTTATTTATTTGACATTACATTTTTTTTATTGCTTTACTTTTGATTGCACTAAAGGTTTCAAAAAATTTGAGTACATATAGTATCCGCTGGTGGTTTATGTTTATATTTTTGTTAGCATGCTACATTACAATGGCAAAATATATTGTTGCACTTTTTTTATTTATTATTTTTATTGTTTAAAAATATATAGGGCGTGTAAGTTTTTTTATGCCTTCTAGTAAACCTTTTGGACGAGGACCATAATAAGTAATAATGTATGTTAATTAATGAAAGATTGATGATAGAATTGTGATAAAAATAAGTTTGGAACATAAGTGCAACAATGAATGAAGGTTGAAAATCTTAATACAATTAAAAGTAGTACAACAATTAAAAAAAGGTGGTGAAAATATATGCTAATTAATGACGGGGACCATAATAAGTGATACTATATGCTAATTAATGAAAAATTGATGAAAGAACTGTGATAAAAATAAGTTCGGAATATAAGTGAAATCATGAATAAATGTTGAAAATCCTAATACAATTAAAAGTAGTGCAACAATAAAATAAATGTGGTGAAAATATATAGTAATCCTAAATTTAATCATGTTGTAGTAAATTTAATTCCTAGCTTTCTACCATCTGTGTGTTACCTATTGTATTATAAATTTCTATAGTTGAGCCTGACAAGGTTTCACGGATCGCGGATTTGGCTCCCGAGGTATTACGCCTTCAGGCCGCTCTCCCCTCATTCTGAAGCCGACAAGCTCGAATAATTGGCACACACACACACGCTATGAGTAAGATGTTAAGGAGAATACTTGTATATGATCATATATCATTAGTGCATTCTTTGGTAAAATAGGCCTCACGCCTAGTTGTTAACGTGCTTGCCGTGTCGAATGGAGAGAGAAGTATTCTCACTGCGTGACATTCTCCCACATTCGAATTCACTTACGCCATCGTAGCGAGAAGTGAGTTTCGCATCAACACGCATTCATCTCATTGTAAGAATAACAACGGCACCATCTCCAAATGGACGGGTATTCACAAACCCCCAATACCTCGTACTTACCGCCTCTGACACCAACATTCACCCTATGACCCTCTGAGCATTAGTACCTCAGATGGACGGCCTTCAAACCACAGCGCCTCAACGCATGTCGAATAAAATACACAATCTTCATCATCCTGTCCTGCAATGTGCGCTCCTCAAAAATCCTTGAAAGGTACATAGGTAATTGCGCAACGCTGCTCTTTTCATCCGTCTTCCCCATAGCTTCCTTCATCGTGTTCCGCCAATTTGCCGACACGATCAGTGGCCTAAAATCTTTTCTCTGCAAAAACACACGACATTGTCCCATAACAACACCGCATGCTCAAGCGGTCCCGCTCTGATACTAGCTTTCACAGATCGCATGTTTAGCTCCCAAGGTATTACGCCTCCAGGCCGCACTCCCCTCATTCTAAGGCCGACAAACTCGAATAATTGGTACACACGCACACTATGAGTAAGATTTTAAGGAGAATACCTGCATATGATCATATATCATTAAGTGCACTCTTTGGTAAAGTAGGCTTCACGCTTAGTTTTTAGCGTGTTTGTCATGCCGAATGAAGAGATAAGCATTCTCACTGCGTGATACAAGGTCCATCCATATCCTCTTATGTATTACATAAATACCAATTGAATACGAGTATAATTTAAGTCGCTCAATTATTACCTTCAAATATTTTGTACCTTTACAGGTTCTTAAACCTTTATTCTCTTCCAAAAAATTGTACTAGCTAGAGACCTAACAATTAAGATATGTAACTAATAAAATGATATAATATTATCTAACACTACTGGTGCTTGCAATAGATGATAGTGAACACTCGTCTAGACTTGTCAAATTATTTAAAATACATTTTTAACTTCATTGAACAATTAAAAGTGGACCTCCATCACCTAGATTGGTATTAAGCATCACTCATACTAAATAGCATTACTCAATAAAATAAAAGTTGACTGCTTAATTCTGGGGTTCTGTGTAGAATTAGCAATAAAATTTATAGGTTTGAATCTATCAACCCAGAGAGTTGGAGGACGATTTTGCCTGTATGGAATTCATTAATAAGCTAGTAATGAAATCAACCACCTTAGCATTGGCATTATCCAAGCTCGAGTGTTCTGCATTTCTACTAAAACAAGAAATTATATTTTGTTCTAAGGAGCATTTGTGGCTTTTATGTTTCAGAACCGGGGCTATAAGGTGATTTTGAGCTTTTAACCAATTTTTATGCTTTCTTGCTCACCGTAAAGTCCATTATATACCTTTGACCAACCCAACTAGTTTGGAATTAGCAATCACTATGAAATATCTATGTTGTAGATTGAGGTAAAATTGGGGGACTCGATAGGAGTTGATAGCGGTGTTAGGAGAAGTGAGACGCTCGTCAGCTCGGCTCAACTTGCGCCCCAAACGAGTTTGTGGTATGAGCCGAACAAAAAGGTAGCTCACGAGCCAACTCATCGTGAGCTCGTTGGCCCACCTCAAGCTTACGAACAACTTGCATTTTAGCTAAGATAGTGCAATTTTCGGCTTTAAAAAAATAGGTGAGCCTCAAGTAATTGTCAAGCCCAACTTTCTTGAGGCGAGCCGCTCACTCTCAACTCAATCCATTTAATACCCTTATGCATCGAGATGTTCCAGCTAGGTTGGACATCCCTTAGCAGCCTCATCATCTACCACCACCTAAGTTTTTCATTGATCATAACTAAAAATTATAAAGCGCTAGAGTAGATGGCATTGTACAGGGAAAAAAAAAACACACTTATAAATTAAAAGTATCGGGGTTCTTTTTGAGGACCAACAACTCCTAAAAACTTTTTCCTACTAGGTCTATCTTTACCGATAGTATTTCTTAAGATGCTGGGCATTCCACGATTTGCTTAGAAATTTTCCCTTCAATTCTTTAAGTATTTAACCCCCTTTTCCAAGGAGCATGATCACCTTGTATGGTCTTTCCTGATTTGGCCTAAGCTTGGATGGGGTGCTCTAGTGCTACTACATTCTTAAAACTAGGTCCTTAATTGAAAGACCTTTAGCTTTACTTGGCGATTGAATTCTTCTATAGCCTTCTGCTTGTGAGCTGCAATTCTCACCATTTCTTTATTTTGTAACGATCTGAACTATGTGTCCAAGCCATTAATTTATGTACTTGCCATTTTGGGATAGTCTAGACCCATCTTACACATGACCTTTTGTCGCGCCTTCATGATTTGAACCAATAATCTCTACACTATGAGAGACTTGAGTTGAATCCTGATACCAATTGGACAAGTTGTTCAATGGGTACCGAATTCAACTCAAGTCTCTCGTAGGATAGAGGTAATGGATTCGAAGTTTGGGAACGCAACAAAAAGCCATGAGGGGTAAGATGGACATCGACTCTTCCAGAATGAACAGTACGCAAGTTAACAACTTGGGCACAGAGACATAGCGATCACAAAAAATGCGCATCTTTGTGAGGATATCTGCAATCTTATCCCTTCACCACTTTCTATTACATCCCCCAAGGTTCGAACCCAAAATATCTACTTTATGAGAGACTTAAGTTGAGTTTTGATACCAATTTTCACTTTTTTGTAACGATTCAACCTCTGTGCCTAAATCATTAATTTACGTATTATCTATTTTGGGAGAACTTACGTCCATCTTATCTCTCATGTCTTTATGTCGCGTTCTCGAGATTTAGTTATCATATGGACATGATAGAATGTCATGAGGTAATATGGGTCTAGGCTTTCCTAAAGTGGACAGTATGTAAGTTAATGACTTGTGCACAGAGATCGGATCGTCACATCTCTCTAATCCCCTCGAGCATGTCAAGTTCACCACTGGTAGCTGCATGATGGAGCGGCCTGGCATTTTAGCAGTCCAATTTTATTCAAAACTTCCACTGAAACAACCTCAGTCCCAAAAGATAAACAATATTTTTTTCATAAGCTCTTTCGAAGTTGCATGGTATGCCCACAATACATTGGGTAACTCATGTGACCACAACCCCTTCTATTTATACAATCTACTTTCGAGCCTTGAAGTAATACGGTTCATCTCATTGACTTGCCGTTTTCTTGTAGGTGGGCGGCCGAAGTTAGTCTATGTTCTATGTTGTGGTAGCTCTCACAGAAAAGCTTTAAGACTTATCGTCAAAAAATAATGATCACACTCAGTGTACTAAATCTACAAATTATACTCTTCCATACAAAATTATATACTTTAGCTGTTGCTAAGAGCTCCGATTCCATCCATTTAGTGAAGTATTCAATTACGACTAGCAAAAAGTTTCTTTGCCCTTTGGCTAAGAGCTCCACTTCCACCCAAAAGCAAACATATTGATGTAAAATTAATCAAAACAGAAATACTTATGAAATATTATTTTATTATGTTACATAAGGATAGTTTTGACCATAAAAAAATAATGACAAAATGGAAAAACGGTGTTAAGATACAATTATACCAAAAAAAAAAAAAATCCCTCGATCAGTTATATTACCCCCAATCGCATTTTCCAACTGAAATGACCAATGAAAAACGGTGTTTAAGATACAATTATACAAAAAATTCTTTTCGACAATTGATCTCTTTCAGTGCTATGTTTGTCAATTGTGGCAAATGTACCTGTGCATACCCCCTTGCCCAAACTAGGCGGCCCAATTACGGACACACTTTACCGAGAATAGGAAAACTCATCAATGCAACACAGAGACAAATATATGTATGAACCAAAATAGTAAGACTATTGATTAGCAGTAGTTAAGATTAAATTGCTAATACGAGTAATGTTAGAGCATCAGTTTAAATGATCACACTTGAAAGACTCAATTAATCGAATCATGTCACGTTGCATTTAAATGAACTTATCATTTAACGAAACTCAACCAGAGACGAAACACAAAGTGATGAAATGCATAAGAATCCAAGCTATCTGTCCTCTCAGTGGATATTATTTATCATAACTTACAACTTCTGAGAAAAGAAATAGAAGATAAGAAGAAACAATTCCTTTGTGCTTCTTATCAAAAATTATAATTAATCCATAAAATACTTACCAAAAACTAAACAAAAGAAAATATAAAATCACTAACTCTTTTTGCCCTCTTCACCATCATCTTCTACATAGGCCTTCTTCCTCCTATCAACCCTACCTAATAGACAGATGACAAGGAAACAAGTGGCATAAAGTGCGTGAATCTTCCAATTAGTCTTCGGCGGCTGATGCAACACGGCCCTGTGAAAGACTGTCATATAACAATGCAGCCCAATAGCAAAGCCCACAAAGGTCTGGCCCAGTCCAAGTATCTTGGTGGCCAGCCCAGTTTCAGTTGAGAACACCAGGATCAAGTACATCAGCAGAAGCAAGAGGTACAACACATAAGCAAGTGTTTGTAACACTTGTACACACACATAGGTGGACTGCGAAGTTGCGTAAAAGAACTTGACAGGCTCAAGCCCAGTAACCAAAGAAGATATGCAGAGGATGGAGAAATATATGGTCAAATAAGCTTGGATAAAAATCAAGACTTTTTGGAGTGAAAAATAGACTTTGATTCTGTTGAAAATTAGAGAAACAAGAATCAGTGGGATCAAAATGAAGGCAAATGAGGCTATAGAGGCAATCATGGGAGCATATTTGTTCCCAACATAAGGTTTAAATCCTTTTGTAAATTCTTTATTATATTTTGTAAGATAAACTTTAGAGGTTTTGGAAATTCTTTCCAAATCTGGCAATAGAGTTTCTTGAAACTTGGATGGGAGGTCTTTGAACCCAGAAACCAAGTCATCTTCATCATCATCTTGATCAATCCAGCTTGGCTGTGACTGTTTTTGGGCCTTTTTGGGCGGGGTTTTTTCTGGGTTTTTGGATTTGGACTCACTGAGGATCTTTTCCAACTGGATTTTGGTTTTGGTTTCTTTACTAGTAATGGGCTTTGTTGTTTTGTTCTTGGATGAGCTCAGTTTGGTTAAATCTGAAGATTTCTTGGGGGAAATTGAACTGGTCTTTATAGTAGTAGAATTTGAGGTTTTTGAAGTGGAATTTAGTTTCTTGAGCTGGGATTTGATAGTGGTTGTAGAATCTCTAATGGAATCAGAAGTGGATTTAATAGGCTTGGTTTTGTTCTTGGCAGAATCAGAAGGAAGTTTAATAAGCTTGGTTTGGTTCTTGATTGAACCAATATTGGATTTAATGAGCTTGGTTTGGTTCTTGGAAGAACTTGCATTAGATTTAATAACCTTGGTTGTATTTTTTGAAGAAGATAGTTTGGTAGAAGTAGTTTTCTTCTTAAGAACTGGCTCATCTTCTTCTTCTACCTCTAACATTGATCTTCTTCTACCAAAACTTTTTGGTTGGTGTGCAGAACTGAATATTGAAGTGAAGAAAACCAAGAGAAGAATCAAAAACAGTACCTTTTTCAGACTGAAATGTTGGAGTGGAGCCATGTGTTGAAAATGTACTGAAATCTATGTCTGTTTTTCTTTGAAGATCTCTTATGAGGCTTTTCCAAGAACTTGAAGCCTCAATTGGATCTAGATTTCAGGAAAAGAAATGCATTTATTGGGATGGATAAAAATACGCACTTTTGAGTGTGTGTGGGTGTGTGAAAAGTGACGGTGAAGAATAGGAAATAGGGAAATGTTTCTTGGCCAGGCTCGAATTTAATGCAAAGAACACAAGATTAGATCAGTCACATGCAGCCAGACATATTAGCTCTCTCTCTCTCTCTCTCTCTCTCTCTCAATCACACACACACTATTGTCCAAATGGGGAAACAGATTTTTTATCAAACAGAAAAATGAGCTTGATTATGACTTCATATAGTCACTTATTTTGGGCCATAGTAAAACATGTCAAAACAAGTGTTGTAGTGTCAACTAGCTGAAGTAGAATGTAGATTCCAGTAGTTTAATTACCCCACCGACGGTCACTCATATGAAATATATTAATGCTACGTGCCAACCTCCTCTCTCATCGTTTTCACAATCCTTAGTATCATTTACTCCGTGTCCATTCTTCTCTTTTGTTTGGACATTCTCCCTTTAATCACTCGATATCTACGAGTTATTAATAATCTCATTAGAGAAGAAAAGGGAATATGATTAATTAGTAACTTATGTAACGAAGAATGATTAAAATCAATAGATGAAATTTCTACTAACTAATCCGAAACAAGGCCGAGTTGTCTTAATTTTATTTTGGTCAAATTTAAAGCTAAGTTGTAAAGTTAACTTTATTTAGTGGTAAATGTATCAAATGGTAAAAGTTGATAAATTTTATACCGATGGAGTTGATGTGAATTAATCATTGAGCAATCCACTTGTAAGAATAACTTTCTCTATTCGAGTTGTTATTCACGTGATTCATAGTTTTCTTGAATATAGTACAATGCAATTATTTTCGTCACTTGTTGATTTGGTGTATAAACCTTTTATTAACATAATTAGTTTATACTAAAAGAGAGAAAAATTGAAATCGTGCTTTTTTTAAATTCGTTTTAGACCTCATAAAATTAATTCATATTGTCGAATTTGTCTTGTGAATGATAAATATGAAATCATAAAATCATAATTATATTATTCAACTATGGCATGTGGGTGGGTCAAATTTTGATTACCCGCATGAAGAGTACTGAACATAAAATCCGGAAATTATGATCCGTGAAGTAAGAGACCAGGAGTTGACATATTTGACAACGGTGCACCAAAGTTGTGAGTTTTGAGGGAGCAAAATTAGAACTTTGCGCTAAGGTACATATTTTTTTAACAAAATTAATATGGGGGAGACAACTATATCCTATGATTGACTATTGTCAAAATTGTTTTGACAACACCCAGTCACATGGAGAGCTTCGTGTATTAATTCTATTAAAAAAAAATATGTACCTTTAGAAAAAAATTACAAAATTATACGTGATGGAACGGTGGGCCCATTCAGCCGAGCCAAATTGGAATCTCTATAGAAAATAATAAAATAAGGACCATTTGTGAAAAAAAACGGCTTTTTTTAATGCCATCGTCCCTATTGTTTGCCCATCGCTGCGGCTTGAGGACCTATTATACAATTTATGGCAGTGACATCCCTATTGACCTTTCATGAAAAGGGATGCCACTGTCAAAAAATGGTAAGATAGGTCTTCAACCCACAATAAGGGAAACAAGAAGGACCATTCATGCAAAAAAATCCATAAAATAACAAAAGAAAAAGGGGGAAATAATCCCTAGTTTAAGTCCAAAAAGAAAAAAGTAGGAGAAAAAGAAATCACATGATGTACAATGCGTGGCATCCCATGCTAATATGTCCCACGTGCTTATGATATCTTTTTTTTTCTTTTTCTTTTAAGTATATAATTAAAAATAATGTTATTTACAGTAAAAACTATCGATAGTTTTCCTAGATGACATAAATGTGTTGCTTTACTATTTGATGCACATGTATGTCACGTAAGATAAATATCAATAGTTTTCCCTATAAATAGTATTACTCTATAATTAAAGAAAAACAAATAATCAATGTAGAGTAATCCTCTTACATTGCAAAAGTTATATAGCCTTCCTTGGTATATTTGTTTTTGACACCAGCTGGTTGTTTAATAGGAATGGCAATGGGTTGCTGCTTCATCAAGATTTTCAAGAGGCGAGCAAGGACGTAGTGGGAGAAAAGAGAGTGGGGATTTAAATATTCACATTTATCGTTGTTTAATTTTAATTTAAAATTTTTAAATACGATACAATCAAAATATATGTATATAAAAATTTTGGGGCAAGTATCATGTTCCACATCCCCACTCCGTTCACCATTTGACGCAAGGTACTACTAGGCGGATTGGAGTAGACAATTTTGTCGTTCCTATTCACACACACAAATGCGACCACGGCCATGGTACCCATGAGGGGGGTGCTTCGTGGGAGGGAATCGCTAGCTTGGGGAGTCAAGATGTAATTTAAGGATTTTACGTTATTACTTTTATGAGGAAATAAATTACACTTTCTATATGGGGTGTAACTAGATTGTGTTTTTAAATTTTTTTATAAATAGCTAACTAGACTAAAATGCTTTTAATTGGAAATGGCAAACCACACCCACACACCCTTTGTATTATGAAACACTATGTCGTGGTTTAAAAGACGCCGTGCGCGGCGAAAACATTAAGCCTAGTGGCTTGAGGCCTTGTTTAGTGGTCAACGCTAAGGCACATATTATTATTTTTTTAAAAAAAATTAAGCTAAAATTCAAATGTTGATTTACATTTGAAACTTATCTTTTTTATGGAAACTTTTGAAAAAAATTATAAAGTTTCAATAAATCCCAATATTTATATTCATTTTGCTTTATACAAAGATTCCTCCCATAGAAGTAAAAGACCATCCACAACTAAAACCAATTAAATAATATATGCATTCTTGATTTTTTTAAAAATAATTGAAATATAATATAAAACTAAAATTTCCAACTATTAGGATGAATTAGAAATTAATTTTAGAATTTTGAATTATTGAACATTAATACATCGCCATTAAATAATAAATACACACGTCTTCGTCAAATAAACCATTGTTTTTCTTTCAATAAACAAGTGGAGCACAAGTCGGTAACCTTTAAATTCAAATAGGACCCACATTAGGAGGGATCGGGTCAGTTGAAGGGAAGGGACCCAAAATTTGTCTGTTTCTCATTCTCTTCACCTTCATCTGTCTCAATTTGTGAGATCTGCCAATCTTTTTGCAGTTAAGTTATGTTTCAAGGAATGTGCAAATGTGCTGCAATAAAACTAAATATTGGTCACAAGAATTACTGATTCTCAGCATTGCATTTTTTATTAAAGAAAGCTTTTTCGATATAATCCAATGATAACAAGTTCGCGGGTGTGCTCTATGTCTAGAGGATTTACGAATCTCTTCTGCTTACATAAAAACTTTCCAAATATTAGCTATATGTTCTAAGATTGAATAGTAAAGTCGGAAAATAACAGTTATTCATTTCTAAATTCAACGTTCTTAAAGTTGAAGAGTCGAACAGACCTAGGTTATTCCATAGTTTATTACCACTATATATCTGTTCAAATGATAAATGATCATGTTTTTAGAGCAAAAATATTAGAGCATATTTGAATCTCGAATTGTCTAAAATTAAAATACAATACATAGATAAAATTGTCTAAATCAAATTAAAATAATCCATATTCAATCTTCATCAGAAAATAAGATAAAAATTAGAAAAAATATAATATATGAAAAGGTGAAAGGTTTTTAATTTTTTTGAAAAGAGAAGTGTCTGTTTACTGCCCATCTAGTTTCAATGGACCTGCTATTAAAATACTACATACTGCATTACAATTTCTCTCCTTTGTCTACAAATAGCTTCAAACATTGGGCCGGGTCACACCGCTTGAAATAGTTGGGCCTCGAATCTATGTAAGCATGAGGTAACTATGACGTTCAAACTGTACTTTTTGTATGTACCAACTTTATTGTTATACCTAAAATAATTACTTATCCTGATAATTTACCTAAACTTTAAAGAAAGTTTTACTGTCAAACCTAAGTTATTTATTATTTTCTTCTAACTAATGGATTGACTTGAATGCCTTGTGTTAATAATATTATAATAAATATACATGTAGCCTCCTGTTTGGTCGAAATTAAAGTCAGAAATTTAGTAGATTTTAATAAAAATGAATAAAATTTGTGGTTGAGAAATAATAAATTTCATAAGATATGTGGTTAAAATTAATTATTAAATTTAATTTATATTAAAATCAAGATTTTAATTCAGACGTGGGCATTATCAACTTTAGTAAATAATAAAAATAATATATTATTAAATTTTGTAAGTTTCTTGATATGCTAATTATAAATTTATATTTTGTAATCTACCAAGATTGTAAATTTGTATAAATTAAAAATATAAATTTAACCAATAGTTACTAATTAGTACTAGGGATTGGAAAAAGAATCGGAACAAATTGAACCTAGTCAGACTTGGCAAGTTCGGTTTGTTTCTCCTTAAATTTTAAATAACTCTGGTGCTTAGAAACAAGAACCGGTTGATCCTTGGTTTGAAGTTTTAGTACCCGAAAACCTGTTCTAACCCAGCTATTTTTCAGCTAATTATGTTAAACTATTGATTTGGTAAATAATTTTATATTGTATAAAAGTTTTGTATGAAGATGGAATTTTCATTTGTATTGAATGAGGCTTATTGTATTGACTTTAGATATGAGTATTAACGGTTGATGATAGAACTTTGTAACGTACTGGAACCATTATGTTTGATTCCCTATCTACCGATGGAATCAATAGTTCCATTATTAAAAAAAAAAAAAAAATCATTAATTCTCGATTTAGATTCTCTTTGAAATCGAACTATTTTGAATCATGTCCACTCATAATTAGTACTTAAAACATGATATATAATTTCCAAATAGTTTGGTACTTAGGCCATCTCCAATCCAATACCAATTTGACGTAAGAAGACATTTTGATGTGAAATTTGGCCTCCAATCCAAATTCAAATCTTGACACTAAATTGACGTATATTGCAAATTTTATATATTATTATTACTTAATGATTTAATTTATTTATATTTGCTTATTATTTTTATTAACATTTACAATAAATTGTAATCAAGTAATAAACAATACATTTTTATTTATTTATTAATAAATAATAAAAAAAAAACGAATACCATCAAGAATGGAGGTTTTAGAGGAAGGGTTTCGGAATGCCGTGTTGAGAACGTAAAATTTAAATAAAACAAGGGGAAAAAAGGAAACAAGATACTCCCACGTATTCACTTTAATTTGATGAGTGACAGCAGCGTGTGGGTGATGCCCCTTTGAGTGGCATGGCGATTATATAAATCAAGTTGTGTA